>JAJOZX010008402.1:92500-186874 GCA_023014485.1 Bathynomus jamesi | reverse complement strand
GACGTGTTTTTTGGGTTGATGGGTTAAGTGAAAACCGTGTCACTGGTGTGAAGACTGTGTACTCCTTTAACGGATGCTGGTGGCATGGATGCCCCCGTCCTGAGTGCGGAATCGCCGGAGATATCCACGGTAGATCTCCTGCCGACTGTCTTGCATGGACCCGCACCCGCGATCAACTTATAGGATCACAGTTCACTCACAAAGTCTTGTGGGAGCATGAATATGATGCACGGATGGAGACAGACGAGGTGTACCGTGAGGAAATAAACACGATCAAGCGTTCAATGGTGCTGGATCCTCTCAAATGTGGTGATAGCTTGTTTGGAGGACGTACAAATCCATTCAGACTATACTTTCCACCTACGGAGGGCGTGAAGCTCCATTACTACGATTTCTGTTCTTTATACCCATACGTGATGAAGAACAATCCGTACCCCGTGGGCGCTCCTGAGAAACTGGTGGGACCTAACCTACCCTCCATCAATGAATTTTCAAGAAATTTGAATGATCGTTACTTTGGGCTCTCTTCGTAGACGTACTCCCCCCACGCAATTTATGGATGCCAATCTTACCTGTCGTTATCGACGACAAGCTCATGTTTCCCCTGTGCGTGAAGTGCGCGGAAGAGGATAACGGCGATTGTAACCATATACCCCACCAGCGTAAGATCAGAGGCGTATATACAAGTCCTGAGCTGGCCCTAGCCGTACGCCATGGTTATAGAATACTGAAGATACATGAGGTGTGGAGGTTTCAGAAGCTACTCAACCTTTTCGCACCATATATAAACGCCTTTTTGAAGGATAAGGTTGAGGCATCAGGGTATCCGCGAGGAGTTGATACCGAAGATGAAAAGTCTGCCTATATTCAACGTTACCGCGACCGCGAAGGTATACAACTTGATCGTGTCCAAATTGTAAAGAATCCTGGCAAGCGCTTTAGTGCAAAGTTGTGTCTAAACAGTCTATGGGGAAAATTTGCGCAGAATACCGGCAGAGGGAGCATTCATTTGGCACAAAGTTATAGCGATGTCTGGGATTATGCCAATGCTCCCGATAAAGAGGTCATGGAGATCGTGAATGTAGGTAATACTTACATATAAAGTACAGCAACACTGAATTGCCACAGATACCTCAAGGGTTACAAACATACCTGTGGCCAGCTTCACAACAGCCTACGCCCGTATAAAACTTTGGGGTCTATGCATTCTCTTGGGCGGAGAGTATTGTGTGCCGATACAGATAGCGTGATATTCACAGAGAGGGAGGGTGAATACATGCCCGCTATTGGGGAGTTCCTCGGCGAGCTCACTGATGAGATCAAGGATGAGTATGGGGACAACGCATACGCCGACTCTTTTGTCTCAACAGGACCTAAAACTTATGGGGTACGGGTCAGGGTGGGGGAGGAAATGAAATATATCGTGAAGGCAAAGGGTATTACGCTCAACCATGCGAATCGGCGGGTTGTTAACTTTGAATCGTTGAAGGATCTAGTGTGTTTGGACGATGATGAGGGCGAACGACCTCCCCAACTAATTGTAGGCACTCACAATTTTCGGGCGCAGAAGCTGGGGGGCGTGAAGGAACTTAGGGGTACGAAGGTGTGCCGTAACACCTATAGGAAACGTTACCAGTTACCTGGTACCTATGATACCGTACCCTTTGGATACCATAACGTTTGATGCTTCTATTGTTAACTGACACGTATTTGTCTTGTATATAATCTTTGATGTATCTATTGATTTATTACACGTATTTGTAAATATATATATAACTTGAATATCTCGTTATTAAATCGTATTTGTAAATAGATATATATAACTTGAATATCTCGTTTATTAAATCGTATTTGTAAATATATATATAACTTGAATATCTCGTTTATTAAATAATCATGTTTCAATTAGCGTTTCACTTTCTCCTTTGTGTGTGTGTGCGCAGGTGAAAGTTCTAAGCTCCGCCCACTGTAAGATCAGCAACGTGAGTCATGCTACTATCTGGGAGTCCCTGCGTGGTCAGTCGACTGCAGTAAGCCCTTGAGATCAGACGTGTATTCGCCAGCGTAGAAGAAAAAAAAGGAGGTCAGACGTGTATTGAAATGGCTACCTTTAATATTGCTTGTACAACGTTTATGAAATGGTATTCAGCAAAGTGCCAGGATGTGGTGGATACCGAAAAACTTCCTATTCCCCCCTCCTATGCCTCTTTTAAAACCACATTGGATTGTGCGAAGTTGCAAGATGTACAAATACTCTACGGATGTTCTGGTGAGACCGTTGAAGGCTTTCGTTGCATAGACGATGTGCTGAAGTATGCTGCAGAGCTAAACTTTATAAAGTCTCACATATACCGTGAAGTAAAAGAAACAACGCGTGCAGAAGAGAAGCAGCAGGTATGGATAATGAGTCTTGCGGATGGGTGGTGTGACAAGCGGTATTACGTCATGTTACACCATGTCGATTACTCATACCCTACGACTGAAAATGTGAATCTCGTGATCATGGACAATCTTAAGTATTTTTATCACTATATTAATGTATATCATGATGAGGTTCGTAGTGAGGTTGTGGCTAGTGCCCTGCGTGAGTTTTTAACAGACTTTAGAGACGAGTATCGTTTGATGGGCAGAAAGGAAAAATATGAGCATATGTTCCTCTCAAATAGTGCGCCGGAGTGTGAAGATGTTTAGTAAAACATAAAATGTGCCTAGTTTGTGAAAATTATCCTGAGGTAAACTGTCTGGTGCGTAGTCTGGTAGTGATAAAACCGAAATTAATTCTTGTACCGGAAAAACACCTACCCAATATGTACAACAATTCGGTGCGACTCGCGGATCATACGAGTTCGAACAACCCCATTCACGTATCATTGAGTCAGCCGCCCGTCGAACCGTTCCTGCCTACCTGCGTGCCTCACACGGCTCATAATTATCTCAGAGCTTGAACCGAGTGGGCTTGCGCTCCTCGAATACGATGGAACTTCCTTTGAGCAGCATTCTCAACGCCTCGTACGATGTGTCCGTGACGAAATCGTTGCGCGTGTTCAGGCGTAAATCCGGAACCGTTAGCTATGTACTGGAAACGGAATGTAGACAAACAAACAAACGGGTTTATTTAAGTGTCGAGGAGATGAATAGAATCTTCGTGATAGTTGAGAAGTGGAGTGAAGATCGTTATAAAATACCTGCTAACGTAGGTACAAGAAGAGAGCAGATAGTGACGCACCCTCATACGCCGTTGTATGTACGTTGTGTATAAATAACGATCGGCCGTGCATTGATATACGGCTGATGTGGAAGAATGCTTCTGATAATAACGCTCTTGTTCCTACGCGAAATCGTTTCATCCTCGACAGAATGTTTGAAATCGTCGGATTCCGCAAGCTGAAACCTATATTAGACGCGCGTGTTACGGATATGCTTTATTTTGATACAGTACTTGAATACGCCTACACCGCTCTGCTCGATGGGTTTACCGAGTGTAGGGCTGAACAGGGTGAGAATGGTCTAGAGCTGGACGTTTATTTAAAAAGTTTAGACTCTTTGAAATACCATGAACTTTGGTACAAAGCAATTGATCGGTACAAGGCTGAGCTCACCTACACCGTTCACCCTGACGAACTATTTCTTTATATAACGCGCAGTTGTCGTAACGATTTAGAAGATTATTTCAATTGCCGCTATGTTGAGTGAAGATGAGTTCACGATTGAAAAGCTCGAGTCTGTAGAAATAAACCCTCGATTGGAAAAGCGTGTTTATAAACTTGTGTTTAATAATGTAGCTAACGATGAACTCTTTGTGCGTGCTTTTGATTGTATTCTAGACGTATTTAAAGATGACTTACCAACCGGTTGTAAAGTGGGAACAAAAATAGTACTGAACGATATGAAAGCCCTTCATATCGAATACAGGTTTCCCTATACTTTAAGCGGTGAAATATTATTAAACCGCATATACTGCGTAATGCAGAGCAATAATGATGTAATTGTAAACTCGATTAAGTGCGAGTTTAGTATTTTGAAAAAAAAGTGAAATGTATTTATATATTTTGCGTGATATTTCTCCTGTACTGTTATATTGTAGGATTATATGCATATTTCTATTATTATTGAAATGTATATTTATTTCTATATATCTCCATAATTGTGTGTGTATATATTTTTTTTGATTATATGCATATTCCTCAATTATTGAAATGTATATTTATTTCTATATATCTCCATAATTGTGTGTGTGTATATATTCTTTTGATTATATGCATATTCCTCAATTATTATTGAAATGTATATTTATTTTCTATATATCTCCATAATTGTGTGTGTGTATATATTTATTATTATTGAAATGTATATTTATTTTCTATATATTTATAATAAACAGATTGATGCAATGTTGTTTTACTTAATTCTTTTCGATAATTATATCATGTTACGCCTTCTGTGTACCTGAGCAATGGTATCTGATGGAAGGAAATCTTTTAATTGTTTAGTGAGACAACTCACCATAATAATGCTAAAAATTGGTATCTGGCAACTCAGCCTGAATACATGGCACGAAATCTTTTAATTGTTTAGTGAGACAACTCACCATAATAATGCTAAAAAGTGGTATCTGGCAACTGAATACATGGCGCTATCTGGCAAATCAAGCCATTTACGCCTTCTAAGCCAACTGGCTGATTAGGAGTCTATAATAATGTATACAATGGTATCTGGCAATGCTAAAAAGTGGTATCTGGCAACTCTAGCCATTTACGCCTTCTAAGCCAACTGGCTGATTAGGAGTCTATAATAATGTATACAATGGTATCTGGCAACTCAGTCTTCGATTAGAATTAATTAATTAAATATATAGCACAAACTGAATACATGGCGCTATCTGGCAACTCAAGCCATTTACGCCTTCTAAGCCAACTGGCTGATTAGGAGCCTATAAAACAACGCCTACTCGGCTGAAGTCTTAATATGCACTTGGCTCCTCCTTTCTCTCCTTCTTCTTTCTCTTGGGGGATAACGCCGCCTCCAAGTTTTCCTTGTTGCACCTGCAGCATCCCCCCTTTGGGGGGAATTATTTTTTTATTATTTTTTTGCAACACCCCCCTTTACAACAACCCCACCCCCCTTTGCAACACCCCACCCCCTTTGCAACATGTCGCGTGACACCCCCTTGCAACATTACGTAATAAATTGCAACATTCCTGCACTCTCCCCTTTTGCGGCTATACAACTTGGCTCCACCATTTTTTCCTTTATTTACAGGAGTACCATCACACAGTAAAGCTTTGATAGTATCTGTGCTGTTCGAGTCTGTAATAATAGTTATCAGCTCTTCTGCTATGCAGCGAACAGTTCCATTATCTGGTGTGACTTGGTCTACATAGATGCTTCCAGGTTCTTTCACAATAACAGTGTTCTTCTTTTATCTTTCCACTTTTAGTTAATTTGTTATCTTTCGTTTCATCAAATCCAAGACACTCCATATTCAGATTTCCGGATTTAGACCTAAAAGTATTTGTTTCACCCATGCGATTTCTTTCTGTCACGATAACGATCTGCTGTTAATGCTAGGTTTTTATAGGAGTGCCTCTTCTGAATATTCTCAGTCAATTCTAAATCGGCCTCATAATCTACATCCTGACTCTCTGAAACTACATCCATGTCTTCTTCGGTATTTTCTATAAATTCCGATGGTCAAACATTGGTGGCTTCAGTCACTTCTTCTTGTGCTTTTAGTTGACGGTTTTGTACTTCTTGGGCTCTTGCTAAAGATCTCTTCTTTGTTGAACTAGCTATGCGATCAATTGGTCCTAACTGATTTTTTCTTTGTTTTTGACCCACAAAAGACTCCCATTCTTCCATAGGTATTTTATTCTTACACCTGCAAGATTTCCTATCAATTCCCTTATCATAGCATTCACAAGAAGATATATCAAACATTTCATCATAGTGAGCTACTTTTAAGGCAAAACTTTCATTTCTTCGATGTAACGGCACCTTGTTCAATTTTGAGGGTTCTTCTATTAGTCGACTGACTTTAGGATAGATACCTTTGGTGTTAATCGTAGGAAAAGAAAATTTCATTCAAATATTTTCAATATCTTTTACATCAACCCTGTAACAATCATTAGCAGTTGCTGATCCTTTTGATTCAGCTTCTTCACGACGGCGCACAAAAAGGTAGTCTCTCATAACATCTGCTTTTGAATGAGTCATGGCTGCTGGGAATTCCGTAGGATATCCAAAGGATGCATTTGAAGACTTGCTTCTAGTAGTCATAGTTTATATTCAGAAGTAAAATCATATTATATGTTATTTATAATTTATGATAATTCAAATTATAATTAAAGCAAATGCAAATTATTTCTATTTATCTGAAAAAATTTTTTTGTTTATCTGAAACATAAAAATATCAAGCATTAAACAAACAACTTATCATATAACATATAACAACATTAAACATTTGCAAATATGAAGGTAAAAAACGGAGGAGGGGCATGTGATAGTGGTAGTAGGGAGCACATGCTTGATTTTTTAATATTTTTGAAGATGATAAAATTAAACTTCTCACATAGTGTACTTTTTAAGAAATAAAAAATTTCCCATTTCCGATCCGGCCTAGTGGCCAAACAGGATACTATTTTTCATAAGTTTTTATAAATACATTTTTACAAATAAATATGGTGTTTTTCTTTTATTAACCTGTTTATTGTCAAATATATCAAATATTGTTATATTACAATTAAATACCTTATTATATATACACACACATTCTTATTGCAAATACAGGGTGTCCCATAAGTCCGGCATCATAGAAAAAATAATAAAAAAAGGCAAAACAAAAGCTTTTATTTACAGAACGTGCTCAATATGTCCACCATTATTTTCAATACACAAATTCAGACGTGATACCCAGTCAGCAAGCACAAGGTGAATGATGTCAGAAGTAATGGTGTTACATGCCCCAATAATGCGCTGCCGCAAATGTTCAACACTCCTAATTTTCTCTGCGTATACCAGCGCTTTCAAGTGGCCCCAGAGATAAAAATCTAGTGGCGTGAGATCCGGGCTTCTAGCTGGCCATTCCACAGGCCCTCGACGTCCTATCCAATGACCAGGGAATTGTTGGTACAGGTATTCCCTTACTTGGGTGCTGTAATGGGCAGGAGCGCCGTCTTGCTGGAACCATGTTGGGAAATTTCCTTCTTCGTTCAAGACACTGGGAAATGCTTCTTCCTTGAGCATACGTAGGTAGGTGCCTCCAGTGACATGTTCATCGAAAAAGAGGGGGCCTATGATGCGATCCTTCCAAATGCCACACCATACCATCACCCGAGATGCACCTTGTTCCTTTGAAGAGGTATACCAGTGAGGGATGTTTTTAGACCAGTAGCGGGTGTTCTGTCGATTTACCTCACCATTTCCATAAAAAACAGCCTCGTCACTGAACAGAATGGTGGACGGGAAATTGGCATCCCGAGCATAAGAAAAATATGAATTATGGTTTCTAGAAATAGAAAAATATGAATTTCTCTTATGATGCCGGACTTATAGGACACCCTGTATATTACAACTTACGATTCGTAAATACTTTTGCCGACCAGTGTATATAAGTAAGGATTTCAAGCTGACACATATACATCATATGTGTATAATTTTAAGGTCGCTTTATAATTTTATGGTAGGTATTGTAATTTTAAGGTTTAGAATCGCTAAATAATTGTTGAAGACACTAATTTATACTGGGTCAATTCGGACTGCTTGAGTTTATTTACTTGCTGTATGTAAATTGTGTGAGACCTCAAAGTAAGCTAAATTTGTTATAAAAACATAAAAATTTGTTTATTTGAAATACAGGAATTGCTTTTAGGAAATTCTTTTGATTAATAAATTTAATGTTTTTTAATTTTTTATATACATTCAATTTTATTTTATAGGTGGGCTGATTTTTTTTGTCTATTTTTTTCATTCTTTCATGAGTTTTAATGAAAATTCCAAGTGATATTTTGTATGGATAGGCTGATTAATTTTTTTATTTTTTCTGAAATTAGATTTTATTGTGTTAAGGAGTATTTTTGCTTAACATCTTAATTTGGGTATAAATAATTAAAAATATTTTTTTTTACGTTCGCGCGTTGACATAGAAAATATTACAAAATTATTTCATGATGTAATGAAGTTTGATTCGGTTAGGGATATTTTTATAGAGGTTCGCTTACAAACAAGTGAACAATCACTTCATAATACAGTGAATTATTTTAAATTTTTGTTTACGTAGTAGTTTGCGCTGTATTTGTGGTTCATCATATCTCTTCTTAACTATAATAACGGTGAAAATTTGTAATTAGTTTCACTTGTAAACGATAAATTACTGGACTTCCTATGATTTATAAACCATGTTGGGTTTCGTGTTGAAGGAGAGAGTTGTCTCTCAGATGTAATTTGTGAATTACGAGTTTTCTTCCTGTGAAATTTAGGATTGCAGGTTGGAATTAATATTGTAAATTAATTTTCGGTATTAATATTTAAGTTTTTGTTATTTAATGATTTTGTTTTGGAAACTTATTTTTTAAACTTCATTTGGGTTTACTCGTGCAATTGGAACTCTAGATTGATTGCTGACCGGAAATGGAGCATTTTTAGATTGCCAGTAACGTTTTTGTGGTATCTATGTCCGCTCCCAACAAAGTGTAAGATGGTTCATCGTTATCGGGAAATGATGACGTGAAGTTTCTGGTTTTAATTTTTGTCTTTTGTATTTAAATGTATCGCCAAGCCACAGAGTAGGGGAGGGGCCTCCTATCCACCCCAGGTCGTGCCATTCATCCCCCAGGCAGGCGAACTCTGCCTCAGGGAGATTGAGGGAAGAGGACGGGTGGGTCACAGCTAACAGGCGCTCTTCACGGAGGGTTCCTCAACCTGTCTTCGCAGCAAGGCCACCGGTGAGGAATCTCACCCTCTTTGTGTGGCGAATTCAGCTCTCGAACCTACGAAAGCGATATTCGCCATATGATGTAAGAAGTTAGTAGTGAACACAGTATATTGTTAGTTAATAAACTAAACACAAAATCTCCGTATTATAACTTATTTAAAGTAATAATTAAAGGTGTAAATTCGTATTTCAACCCGTATAATATGAGTCAGTGGCGAGAGGTATTATTGTTAAGGAGTTTCACTTTTCAAGGAGATTTGTTAATATGCCAAAGAATAATAATAATAATAATTATAATAACAATAATAATAATAGGTGCCCTAACAATAATCCCTGAAATTTGTACTGTGTATAATAATAATCATATTAATAATAAATTTTCTATCAGTCATGGCGGATAACTTGTTGAAAATGGTCTCGTATAACGTAAGGTCAGTGAGGAATTCAATTGTAGATGTTCATAAAATCTCTGACAGTGCAGATTTGATACTCCTGCAAGAGCACTGGCTACCTAAGCAAGAGCTAAAATTCCTCTCTACCATACATGATGACTTTATGTACCATGCGTCATCAGCAGTAGACTTGTCAGATGAATTAATGTACGGTAGGCCTTTTGGTGATGTTGCTTTCTTAATAAGAAAACTTTGTCAAAACATAAAATTTTTAACAAACGATAATGTAAGGTTGTTAGGCATTGAATTACAAGTGAACAATGATTGCATGTTAATTGTAAACTGCTATTTACCATACAACAACGGCAGTAATCTAGGTGAATATATTGATTTGCTGTACAAAATTAAATCATTATCAGATAACCCCAAATATTCTCACTGTATAATAATGGGGGACTTTAACGCGCATGTGAACTCGGAATTCTTTGTAGAATTTGGTAACATGCACGAGTCGGCCAAATTAATTGCGTTTTTTTGCGCGTTTTTTTGCGGTACTGCGGTACTACTACCGCACTACCAAACCGGTACCGCATAACGCAGTACCGCAAAGGATCGCTGAAAGTACAGCAGTACCGCTACCGCATTCAAATTTCCCGCGGTACTTTCCGCGGTACCGACCAACACGGTAGTACCGCAGTACCGCAGTACCGCAAAAAAAACCGCAAGTGCCCAGCTCTGGGCCGCCGCCACTCATGTATGACGGGTAACCAGTGGTAATTTTACATACGTTAGTGATATGAGTGGTACCACCAGGTGGATTGATCATTGCCTCACTGGTAATAATCTAAAGGATCGAATTGTTAGAGTTCATATTCTGCATGATTTCCTTCTTTCTGATCATAGACCATTAGAACTATTAATTAATTGCACTAATTTATGCGCAACACGACATAACAAGACCTCAATATGTAAGAATAATCGCGTCGATTGATCTAATGTTAATATGCAAAGAGAATAGAATACAAAGACAGAACAGATCACCTCTTTAATAATTTAGAAATTTTGCATCTTGCTGTAGTAATCCGTGCTCAAATGATTCTCACTGTAAACTCATAGATAGGTATTATAATAAGATAGTATCCCTGTTAAGAGAAGCAGGAAGACACCTGATTAAATCTTACAAACACTATCATACTAAGATTATTCCTGGATGGAATGATTTTATTGCCCCCCTGAAGAGAGAATCAAAAGACGCCTACGATTTGTGGTGCTTTCATGGTGGACCTAGATGAGGACCAGTATACATGAATATGTGTAGAAGTAGGGGTCAGTATAAGGCGGCCATAAGGCGATGTAAACAGGAAGAAGAGTGTATTCGAGCATCAAAAGCTTGTGAAACTCACTGAAATAACGATAACAACAAATTCTGGAAATTTGTTAAGAACCAAACGGGTGTCAAAAGTGTCCTCCCTCCGACAATCGATGGGGTGTCGGGGGAAGATGAAATTGCAGAGCTGTGGAAAAACCACTATTCTAACATTCTTAACATTGTGAATAGGGATAATCTTAAGATAGATTGCAGCGAAACGCCTGTGGGGGGGACAAGGGAAAATACTTTGATATCAGTTCCTGAAGTAAAGAGGTTAATTAAAGAGTTAAAGACTGGTTCTGCGTCAGGGGTAGATGACCTATCGAATGAGCACTTAAAATATGCCAATCGCGTAGTATGTCTGCATATATCATTGCTCTTATCAACCATGCTTGCTCATAGCTATATCCCTGCAGAGTTCATGAGGGTATATAATTTTATCTTGCCCCTGGTCAAAAATAAGTATGGAGACATTCTGTCCAGCAATAATTACAGGCCTATTGCTGTCGCTTCCTGCTTCTAGAAACTACTATAAAAACTCTTGTTACTCCGATTAAATGATTTCCTATGGACATCTCCTAAACAGTTTGGTTTTAAAAGATCCCACTCAAGTGTACTTAAAGAAACAATATCTAAATACAGTGACAGTAATTCAACTATTTATAGCTGTTTCCTAGATATAAGTAAGGCATATGATAGAGTGAACCACAATATTTTATTTAAGAAACTAGAAGACAGGAAGGTTCTCATGTACATATTAAATTTATTGAAAATTTGGTATTTCCACCAATCTTTTACCATTAGGTGGGGCAATGTACTGTACTATCCGAATGTTTTGGCTCCTCTCGCCGGGTGAGACAAAGCTCCTTGCTCTTCCCTATGCTGTTTAACGTATATATTGATGGATTAATTGCTTCACTTAATGAGGCAACAGTTGGATGTTGTATAGAAAACACAAGGATAAATAACTTAGTTTATGCCGATGATATGGTGTTAATAAGTCCCTCTGTTAAAGGTCTGGATCGGCTACTAAAAGTCTGCGAAGTGTATTCGCAGAAACGTGATATTCTTTTTAATGTTACAAAAACTAAGGTTATGCAATTTCATCCTAAAAGCTGTAATCAGCCAGCTGATATTAGGTTTAAAATAAAAGGTGAAGTAATGGAGGAAGTACAAGAATAAGTATTTGGGTCAAACTATTACCAGCTCCTTGAGTTATGACTCGGAAATGAGAAAACAATCTCGAAGCCTTTGTGCTAAAGCGAATATGACTATAAGAAACTTTCGGTTTTGTACAAGTGAAGCTAAAGACACTCTCTTTCGTACTTTCTGCAGTAATATACGGACAGCAACTCTGGGTGAATTATAAAAAAGGTTCTGGCAGAACCCTAAATTTGCTGTACAATAGGTCTTTTAGACTCTTACATAAATTACCCTCGATATGCTCAGCTTCGCAAATGTTTGCTACCTGCAATGTCCCGAGCTTTCCGGAGGTAACAAGACGTTCAATACAGTCTAATGCAAAGAATTAAAAAATCAACCAACCCGATCATCAAAGTTATCCATGAGTTCTGCTGTTTATCCTCCAAGTTATGGAATTTTTGGTACGAAAACGTTTGCCTCTAGCCCTACTTAAGTTCGACATTAGTGGATTATTTCTAATCAACTGTATATATTTCTATCCTTAGTATGTGAACTGTCATTGTATTAATAATATTTGTCATATGGACTATAGTCTGCCAATAAATCTTTTCATTTCATTTTCAATAATATTTTTTTAGATTATATTAACGGTTAGTATGTATGGGCGCGTTTATTTTTATACTGTGCAGTATTGTTTCGTTGCGCTTGATGATTTTTTTATCTTCTCCGATGTAACTTCCATAAGCAACCTTATTGGTAGCTAGAGCGTGATTAAATTTTTGCGAAATTCGGTGAAATTTGTCATATTTTTCCGTAAATTTGGCTAGAGCAAATTATAGTTATTGTTTCGAAGTGAAGTGTGAGAAAATTTTGTAAATTAAATGTGAAAAGTGATAATCAGTATGAGTACAAGCTTCTCGATATTTTTTTTTCAAAATTTCGAGAGGCTCTATTTGGAAGCAACTAAATTGAATCCAAATTCCACCCATTGAGTTTATTTGACCCGAAACTGAAACCGAATGCGCAGCGACTTAGTACAGGACAGTTTCGATCGAAGTTGGTCTAATGGTATTTTTCGGGCAGTCCTGGTCCCGCTGCTCGATGCTTTGCTCAACTACGTGTTTTAGCACTCGGTAGGCAAACCACGAGAGTTTGAACGAGTGTCTAAGGCTTTACTATCCATACAGGCATGCAGTAGCTTCGTTGTGAAACCACCTACGGCGAAGTGTCGTTTGATTAATGCCATGTAGGGAGTCTTTCAGCTGGACGTAGGAGGAGCAGCGTTCACCAACAAAAGTTGAGATGAGAGAGGCGAGTTTCTTCGTCAACCTCTAGAATTGCAAATTCCGTCCAATTCTGGTGCGTGGTTCTACTTTCAGTATATCTCCATCCCCTGATCCTCTTTGAATTAGACGACTCTCTTGTTTTTTCGTCATTTTTTGGAGAGAGAGCGGAACCTCAAGCGTGCCGATCTGTTGCATGGTGATGCAACCCCTTGCATTCTAGTGAAGTGAGCAGGAGAGCTGCGATTGAAAATTTAAGAAGTCCGTTGTCAGCTTTGCGGATTGTTATCTAAACAACGTCCAGAAATTAATGTACACTGATTATTATGTAATGAAATTATAAGTGAAAGGGTGTGATTATTGCCCAAATTTGTTTTGTGTTTCGTATAATAGTATGTGCGCTCTGGTCAGTATTTTTTTGTAAAGATGTTCTTGTTCTTTCTCTGTTGCCCTGATAGTAACTATATAACTATAGGAATATTTGTTTCGAGTGTAAAACGATCTTTCATGAGAAATCGCTGGAATAGATTGTGAACTTGAAATGTGTTGTAACCAGTGTTAAGAAAATTATCCTTTATTTTTCACGTAACAGCTTTGTTACAGGTCGTACATTTGATTACACTGGTCAACACTCATTTTATTGCCAATCATATTAGTGATTTTGGGGTAACTTTGTGGTGCTGATTCCGAATATGACATCGGTTTTGCTAGATTGGCTCTAATTTATGAGATAATTGGTACCCCATTGAAAATTTAATGTTCAGGCGGAGCCTACTTACTGGTTGGGTGGCCGATGACTTATATACGGAGGGGGAATATTCTAGAATGATCGCGGAGTAAACACTAAGAATATTCGCGTGTCTCACCATCTAGAATGTTCCGGTAGTTTCCCATATGCACGCGTTATGGTTACGTTTCCTATTAATTGAGGGTATTCATTATCTCAAGAACTAGAGCCAAATCGGAAAAACTACTTTCATTTTGGAATT
Organism: Bathynomus jamesi; assembly: GCA_023014485.1. Taxonomy (NCBI): domain Eukaryota; kingdom Metazoa; phylum Arthropoda; class Malacostraca; order Isopoda; family Cirolanidae; genus Bathynomus; species Bathynomus jamesi. The sequence continues at coordinate 172,769 of JAJOZX010008402.1, read as the reverse complement.
CAGCAACCCCAAAATACCCTAAATTCGTAGGAATTTCCTTGGCAACGAAACAAAAAGTTTTTTTGGTTGAGCTGTGTTATTAGTGTGAAATGTTATTTTATGCAAATGTTGTGAAAATTATAAATTTTTCTTTCGATTTTATAAAATCATACAAAATATCTAATGTGTGGAATTTGTCATTGAAATGATTTCTTGTCTGTTCTAACTATGAACTTGTTAAAGTAAAAAATACAAAAAAAAAGAAAAATAAATAAATTTGTTGAGTAAATAAATAAATTTTCCAAATAAATAAATAGTAAATAGTAAATAAATAAATAAGAAAATAAATGAAATAAATAAATTTTCAAGTGAAAACTTATTTTCAAGGAGGTGATGCGAGTGTAGTGTATTGGTTTTTAATGAAGATAAGATAATAATGTCTAATAAGAATTAAATGTTTTGGTTATAAGAATTTAATAATGTTTTGTTTAATAAAGAAGAAAATAATGTTTATTAAGAAATTAATAATGGTTTGTTTGAAATTAAAAATATAAAAATACAAATTGGCAACATCTCAGATGTGCTCAAGCTGGAGGCTGAGTGAAAATGTGTGTCTCTCCGCGATTAAATGTTAATACAAATTTCGCCAACGCATTATCCCGTTAGTTTAAAGTATTTCGGCATAAATAAAGTCAGTAAATAGTAAATAAAGGTGTGTAATTTATTCCCGGTCCTCCTTTGTGTGTTCGAAAGTAAATGGCGCCCACCGGCTCAAGTGTCTGCCCGCGTCCGTAATAAGACACAAAGAGAAAACAAGAGTAAAGATTGAGAATAGAAGAGAGAGAAAATAGTTAAAAGGGCAAAATAAGAAGGAAAGAGTTTTTTTTCGCTACAATAGTATGATGTCACACATATATATTTATAGGCTATATGCGCTATGTGTGTGTGTGTGTGTGTGTGTGTGTGTGTGAGAGAGAGAGAGAGAGAGAGAAAGAATATACTCGGGGACAAACTTTAAGTATGTACAGAGGGTTGACAAGAAAAATAAGAGGGGATGCCTTCAGAGGATATTAGTATGACTCATCATTAGTCATCATATATACATACACGTGCATATTTAGGCTCCCCTTATCTTTCTCCCCTTCCCCTTTACCATTTTCGTGAATTGGTTGTTTTTAATAAAGATAAAAATGTCTAATAGGAATTTAATAATGTTTTGTTTAATAACGAAGGTAATAATGTTTATTGTTTAATGCTAGTTGGCAACACCCGAAATGTGACGAAGCTGGAGGCTGAAATGCCCCAAATCAGTCTCGGGCGGGGATTTGTCCCAATTAGGCGGTTTTCGTCATTATATGTTATTGTGAATTTAAAAAAAAATCAGTAAATAGTAATAATAGTGTGTAATTTATCCGGGCCCTTCGCATTGTTCGAAATCCTAATGCCGGCCACGGCTACTCATCTATTGCGAGAATAAAGAGTGAGAATAGAAAAAAAGAACGATAAGTATAAAGGCAAATAATGAAAAGAAAACGAAAAGTAGAAGTAAAGACGTTTTAAAAATCACTACATCATTTCCTCCACCCTGGGGATTGTTGTATCCACGCATGCGTCATATTCTTCGATGAATCATCTTAGCTTTAGCCCCAAATATATACTGTGTATATATATATATATATATATATATATATATGGGGCTTTTCCGTTCTATGGGCATTAACGAGGTTAGGTTACGTTAGGTAAGGTTAGGTTAGGCTAGGGTAGGTTATGATAGGTTAGGCTATGTTAAGCTATGTTAAGTTAGGTTATGTTAGGTTAGGTTTGGGTTAGGTTAGGTATGACCAATAATAATGATAATGTAATGTAATAAATCGTCAAATTTTTGAAGAATAGACAAATATTTTTTGTTTTTATTTATGTTCATAGCTGTTAAATTAAATAAATTAAATTTCTCCTATTCATGTACTGATTATTAATAAAAAGTTAAAATAAGTTCACATAGAACGAAAAAGGTCCATATATATCTTTTCACCCCTTCTTTGTTGGCCGTTAAAGTACAGGTAAACCTCGTTATACGAACATGTAGCAGGATCACCATTTACAGCAAGGATAATGTATTAATTGGGAGATGTGTTCCATAGTTTCGGTCCTTAAATAAAAAATATGAATAATATAAATAAGAAAACACAGTATAATAAATAAATACTGTACATTAAGAACAAAGTTAATAAAACATAAAACAAAAAATAATTTTACTAACTAGTTCACCAGTACAGTAATGGTTTGGCTAGGCGTAGCAAATGCCACTGCTTCGAAGGGTTTAGGGGGGTTTACTCAGAGTCACCGGCCTCCAAGAAGGTTAAGGGAGGCTTGTGGGGATACAAATGGAATCTACTGCCTTTTCTTGAAGAATGTGGTGATGGTCAACTGTTTAGTAGAGGCTTTCTTCATCTGCAAGCAAGTGTCGGACTGTTCAATGCTCATGTTGACAGCAATGCTTCGCTCCAGGTTTGAGTCATTCTGGGTGAAGATAGCCATAGAATGGGAGAAAACCGGCAATTAATGTACAGTACCTCAAGGGAAACTTAACTGTACAAGTTGACCCGGAGTGATTTTAGTAACGGTTGCGTCGGTTTGCGAGCTTAGATTGTTTTTTAATTTATTTTTAATTTTAAATTTTAAATTTTTATAAAAGAAGGTCGTTATAACGAAAAGTCGTACAGCGAAAGGTCGTATAACGAGGCTTACCTGAACATAGAATGATGCATACGCACACATATACAATTATTTTTATTTATATTTTTAATTTTAACCTTGGTTATAAATTTGGTTAACCTTGGTTTAGCTTCCGCTCGAATTGTTCATTCTGACAAAGGTCAAGCTTGTTGCTCCACCTTAGACCTACAGCTTAACGTGGAATCCGAACTACGACCCACCACGGGTGGTCGTAAATTAGAAAGTCCTCGCCCGAACTCGATCTCACGACCTCCCGATCAGCAACCCAGCGTCTTAACCACTAGGCTACCCAGGGTACCCATTTATGTACAAGCGATTTTTTATTGTATGGAAGGATAAACAGCTGGGTTTGGTGCGCGCCGACTGCCGCCACTGGGAATCGAACCTGGGGCCGGTGGATTCGTAGTCAGCGATGCTAACCAATGCACCACCGAGGCTCATAAATAAATTTTAAAATATATATATATAGGCCCTATATATAATTCAGTGGCGTGCATTCAGAGAAAGCGCAATTCGTGCACTGCATGACTAATCAAATAAGAAAAATTCTATAAATTAAAACTAAATTTTTTATAAAATATGTTTTAAAGCTATATTATTGGAGTATTTTTTCGTGTCATTTATTTGCCTTGGCTTGTATGGATTATGGGAAGTCGTCTTTCTTAAGCATTAGTGAATCAATCCCATTCTCTCCTTGTTTTGTTTCTTAAGTCATGCTATACTCAGCTCAGCACGACTCCGACGTCATTTGCACATTTTAATTCGAATGGTGGATAACGTCATATTGAGAGCCTCAAAGCAACTCTTGTCATGCTACTTATAAATAGCATGGCAACAGCAGATATGATTTTACATTTATACTTTATGTTCTGATGACTCTAGATTTTTATTTCTTTCTTTATATTATTTTGACTTATATATGAACTTTTTAAGTAAAAATAATTATCTATTGATGTTTAAAATTAGGACAAATTTATAATTATTCTGACGGGTGATATCTCGTAACTTCCAAAGTGAAACACCATGCGCTATTAGCGATGCGCGGTAAAATTATACATTGTCATATTATTTCTGACTGTGAGTGCTAGTTAATTACCACAACTAATTAAGAGGTGAATTAGAGAAATTTTATGGATGTATATTACATAAACTGTGCGTATTAAGTTTTAAAATAATTGCACTAATAATGTGTAAAAATTCAGAAGCTAAATGTATTGTGGAAGAGCTACTGAACCATCCATTTTCTCGAAAAGACTTTCAAGAAAAAAGCTGCAATTGTTAGGGAAAGTTGACCAACTCCACCGCTGCTAGACCAAACTAAGAAGGGGAAAAATTTTGTTAGGCATTTTCAGGAAAGCTGTTATGAAAAAGCGGCTTGGTTAACTGGGTGCCCAAAGAAAGATAAGTTATATTGTTGGCCATGCATATTGTTTGCAAGTGAGAAAACTGTATGGAGCTCACAATGTTTCAGTGATTTAAATAATTTGCATACGGAGCTTCAGAAACCTGACCGCTCACGACGACACATTGAAAATATTGGCAGAAGTCGCATAGAAATCCAACTTGATCATGAAAGGTATGATTTTATTGTGCAGCATAATGAAAATGTAAGAAAGAATAAGAAAGTATTGCAGAGGCTTATTGATATAATTATTTACTCAGCAAACCAAGAACTGGCTTTTCGTGGGCATTCTGAAAGTGACACTTCAGCTAATCGAGGTAATAATGTCGAACTCGTACATATGATAAGCAAATATGGTGACAAACTAGCACAACACATGAAAAGTTGTACAGTCTTCTTTGTAATGTCTAATAGGATCCAAAATGATTTGATTGAATCTGTTAAACATGTAATACGGGATGAAATAAAGGAGATAAGAGAAGCTAAATTTGTTGCGGTGCTTTTGGATGAAACCTGAGATGTATCCAATGCTTTCCAACTTTCAACAGTTTGGCGGTATGTGACTGCAGACGGTATAGTGGTGGAGCGATTTGTAGGCTTCACGGATGTTAGTGCGGGTTGTTCTGCAACAGAACTTTCCGAGTACGTCTCTTTTTGTGTTAAGGAGGTAGTCTGTGCTATTAAATTAGTAGCACAAACATAATGATGAGGCGGCAGTGACGGCAAGTGAACTGAATGGTTTGGAAGCCAAGATTAGGGCTAAATTTCCTTGTGCACTTTTTATTTATTGTTGTGCACATGTACTAAATTTAGTGTTATCACAAGCCTGTTCATTCATCAAAGAGTGCAAGATTTTTTTACAAAACCAAGTGGACTAGCAACTTTCTTTTCTATGTCATCCAAGCGGACTAAAGCATTAGCTAATATTGTTAAGAGACGATCTCCTAGGGCTGCACGAACGCAATGGAATTATACATCAAGGTTTGTTCACATGCTAAGGATAACCGCAATTCTCTTTTGGAATTATATGAGCATATTGAGAGGAACTCATTAAACTGGGATAAAAATACGATTCTGTCAGCGAGAGGTTTCTATCGTAGCTTGGAAGACCCACAATTTCAATTTCTGCTCGAAGTATTCGGTGATATTTTTTCTCAAACTGATGTACTTTTCAATGTATTGCAGTCAAAGGAATTAGACATTGTCTATTCCCTTGCAGAAATTATAAAGTGTACTGAAATATTAGTGAATAAAAGAGGAGATTTTGAAAAAGTCTACTCAAATTTGAAAGAATCCTGTGACTTTATTTCCAAGAGACGCAGACAAAACTACAGCGACGAACCCAAATACCAGTATATGAACATATTTTTTATACCATATTTCTGAATATGCAACGTAGATTTTCATCGCTGAAAAAATTAAGGTTCTTGGAACTGATGAAATTTACTAAATTTGTTCAATACAGAAATAATTTTCGGGAAGAAGCATTCAGATTCCTATAGGAAACTTATGGACACTTTTTATGATATTTCATGCCTACGAAATGAACTAATTGTGTTGTATTCATCGCAAGATTTTGTGAAAAAAAGTGTTGTAGATCTATTTTCTTACATACAAATGACTTAGGTGATCACTTTCTGAAATGTACAAACTATGGAGTTTTATTCTTACATTCCCATCTACAACTGCATCTGTGGAAAGAACAGTTTTAGCATTGAAGAGGATACAGAAATATTACAAGAAATACAACACTGTAAACACGTTTATCAGGGCTTGCCGTTATATCAATTGAGAAAAAGCTCCTTTCCAACCTCAAAAGTCGGAGGAATTTTTTTGATACTGTAATAGCTGAATTTACAAAGAAAGATCGTCGAATAGATTTCAGCTATCAGTAGAGAACGTAAGCATCTACCTTGAGTTCCTTGCTTTTTTCCTACCCATTCAGTTAAACAAAAATTTGGGATATGTACTTTTTTATTAAATTCTATATTGCTCCAGTTTGCATAAATATAAAAAAATATTCTGTATCTTTGGAAGGGGTACACCCACTACCCAAAACTACCCTCCATCACCGCTTCGCGGCTCCATCAACGTTCGGCATGACCAACTTAAAAAGTCATCGCATGCCACCATATATATTAGGGTGGTCCAAAATTTGGGCTAAAATTTCAAAATAGTTGGAAATGTTCTCCACATGGCTGCTCTTATTCCTTTAGATGTCAAGTGATTTTAAGCAAAATATCTGTCGATTCAGTACATAATAAGAGGTCGCTATGATTTTCACATTTTCAATTAATTAATCAGCTAATCATTTTCTATCCCCTTCATTTTTAGAGGACGCGGCAGTCACGCCACATTGACTCCGCCCACCTCATGTATCTCATGTAAGTATTAGTTCACATATATATAATTATTAATTCATATATATTAAGTATTAGTTCATATGTATTATATTTATTCAGTATATATATAATTATGTTCTTTGTATGCAAATTTATAAACGGTAAGGATGTTGCTATTAAATTAAATGATTAAAATTGTAAGGTATATATCTTATGTTTCTTGAAGTTTATTATTTACTTATTCTTAAATATATTTTTTAAAATTTGGCTATCTTCCTACCCATCAACCAATAACCACTGTAACCAATTTTTTTACTTCATTTATTTTGACTTTGCAATCTTTTACTTTAACACTTATATAATCGTGCTTTGGTGCTAAACGGTTAATGCGTTATTTTCTCTCATTTTTCAGGTTATGGCTAGAAGGACTCGTTCATCTGCAGAAACGTGGGTTCTAGGAAAGCCCAACAACGAGTTATCAACTGCAAGGCTACCTACATGTGGTGATGTGCTTCGTTTGGTTCAGTTTCACCACCATGAACAGTCCAAGACCTTAAAAGAGAGTTACAACTTGGCCTGAAAAGAGGCCCTGCAAGTATGACAGAGAGCAAGGATTCCTACACAGCGAGTCGATTCCTACGTTAGGAAGCTGTCAAAGCTGTACGAAGAGTTCCTTGCGTTGAAGAAAAACCGCAAGATGCAGCTACAAAGCTGCAGAGTGAATGAGAGCATGTTTCAAGAGACTCTCTCAGAGCTTTTCGACGTTGCCTCGAAGGACGCCTTGAAGGTGATAGACAATGAAGAAGACCGCCAATTCCTAATGATGCAACGAGAAGACGTCTTTTCCTGCAGTATGGCAGGCCCTGACAAGATTAATTTTGCCAAGGAATACCGCAAGAGATGTCGACAGGAGAAAGATACTGACAAAGCTCTAAGTACAAAGAAAGAGAGGCTGCATTCCAGGCTGGAGCTGCTGCTCTTTCATCATCCCGCACATTTACTTCATCCTCTGAAGAATTCAACGCTGAAGACGATGATTATCGTCCGTTGACTTCGACCGGAAGAGCAGATGTACACTCTCATCCTCCGAAACGAAACAATATCTTCACACCACCAGATGTGGTTGCTGCTCTTGATCGCGTCAACCTTCCCGATAGAGGAGCAGTCCTCGTTGCTGGATCAGTCGCTCAAGCCCTGGGCTATGGTATTTCTACAATGACTCTTTCACGCAGCTCCATCCGTCGTTCAAGAAGGCAAGCAAGGCAGGCAGCAGCCAAAGAGGTTCAAGCTTCGTTTTCTGTCGAAGGACCCCTTCTTCTTCACTGGGATGGGAAGCTACTTCCCGACATCGGCGGCGCAAAGGAAACAGCCGAACGAACCGCGGTAATCATTACGGGAAATGGGATGGAAAAACTCCTAGCCGTGCCAAAAATACAACGAGCTACAGGAGAAGAACAGGCCAAGGCTTCCATTTCGAAGATTGATGACTGGAATCCTCGCGGTGAGATCCAAGGTCTCATATTTGACACAACTGCGTAATACTGGCCTTAATAGGGGGAGCCTGTACCATGATTGAAAAAGCAGTAGGGAGGGAACTTGTCTGGATCGCTTGTCGACATCATATCCTTAAAGTCGTCTTGTCAAACACCTGCAACGCACTTCTTGGATCCACAGGTGGCCCGGAAATGACTCTCTTTAAACATTTTCAGAAAAAATGGCCATCACTTCAGAAGGATTCCTTCATGAAGGCTTCAAACAACCTATTCAGAGATCCAAAGGTGTTCCAGCTTCGAGAGGAAATGATCCAGTACTTCACAAAGGCACTGGAGTCTAAACAATCGCGTGATGACTACGAGGAATTGCTACGACTCTGCCTCACCTGCCTCTGTTTATCGCCTTGGTCTACGCACGTTTTTGGAACGAGGCCTCCGTCGTAACTTTAATAGATATATCGAGCTTAGACGTCAGGTTAAAAGATCTGTTAAGAGTGCTAAGTGTAATTTTGAAATACTTGTAGCTGCGGATAGTAACCATAATCCGAAAAAGTTTTTTGACTACGTCAACAATCGTAAGCCAATAAAAGATAACATAAGCCTTCTGTAGACGTTAACCGTGCTTTGGCTTCCGACGCTCAGGTAATGGCCGGTATTTTTAACAACTTTCTTGCGAGTTTTTACCAGACAAGACGTAACTAATGTCCCCGCCGAAGTGGATGATATCGCTCCATTTAGTAGCGACACTATTTTGAATGAAATAACTGTTTACGAGGATGAGATTGCGCATTATATCGATAAGCTAAAAGATGGCAAGGCTCCAGGTTCTGACGCGCTTTATCCTAGACATTTGAAAGATTTGAAAGACGTTATCGTAGGCCCCTTAAAAATTTTTAATAAGTCACTGGAACTTCAAATTAGCTAACGTTACGCTCATTTTTAAAAATGGCGACCGCCCAGTAGCTAGCAATTATAGGCCTATTAGCTTAACGTCAATTGTCGGTAAACTTTTGGAATCCGTAGTTAGGGATCGATCCGTCGATAACTTAGAAAGTCGCGATTTGATTAATAGTAGTCAGCATGGGTTTCGACGCCATATATGTTGTTTAACTAATTTGTTAGTTTTATAACGAAATAGTGCGCGAATACGATAGGCATAGAGCGGCTGACGTTATTTATTTAGACTTTAAAAAAGCGTTCAATACAGTTCCGCATAGAAGATTAATTGCGAAGGTTAAAGCGCACGGTATACGCGGTCAGGTCGCTAACTGGTTAGAGGAATGGCTTCGTGCTAGGAAACAGAGGGTTGTTGTTAATGGTAGGGAATCGGGGTGGTTGGATGTAGGTAGCGGTGTCCCTCAGGGTTCAGTGTTAGGCCCAGTGTTATTCGCAATCTACATTAACGACATAGATGTAGGCTTGACCACTAACGTGTTAAAATTAGCGGACGACACTAAAATAGGTGGTAAAGTTCTTAACATGGACGATAGAAATAGGCGCCAAGACGATGTAAATAGGATTATGGAGTGGACGGATAAGTGGCAGATGCAATTTGTCATAGACAAATGTAAAGTTTTGCATATAGGTTCTCGTAACAACAATTACACGTACACGATGGATGATAGACAGTTAGCGAGCGTTGACGAGGAAGTAGATTTAGGCGGACGCGTATCTAAGGATTTAAAAGTTAGGAACGAGTGCCTGGAGTTTTGTGCAAAAGCTAATTAGATGTCAGGCTTCATAGCGCATAATTTCGAATTTAAATCGAAGAATATTATATTTTCGCTTTACAAGTCCCTAGTCAAGCCTCACTGAGAATATGCCGTTCAGTTTTGGTGCCCGTATTTCCGTGAGGATATTGATAGGTTAGAAAGGGTTCAGCGACGCGCTACGAAACTTATTCCGTCACTACGCAACAAGTCTTACGAAGATAGGATTAAAGAGTTAGACTTGCATTCACTCGAAACTCGGAGATTAAGGGGGGAACTTATTGAAGTTTTCCAAATCGTTAATAAAATGGATAAGGTAAATTTTAACAAATTATTCATTTTCGATAATAGCAATACTCGTAATAACGGATTTAAATTACGTGGCAGACTTTTAATTACTAATATCGCTAAAAACATTTTTACGTTTAAAGTAATTGATAAATAGAATAATCTTCCCGAGTCCGTCCTGAACTCTAGCAGCGTTAATATGTTTGAAAACCGTTTAGATAGGCATTTTAAAAATATTAACGTCGTTTAGAATAATAAAAAAATTAGCAACAGGAGCTCTGGGGGTAATGGTCGAGTTTGAGTCTGTTGACGAGTAGTGCCAGCTTGTGACATGCCAGCGTGTGATATGCCAGCAACTAAATCATATTAAAAAAAAATTAGACTAACACGAACTTAGATGTAGCTTGTAGCGTAAACTTACCCACTTTTTGTTATACTCTTCATACTTTTTTTTTCCTCTTATCCTCTCTTTACTTGTATGTCTGCAGTTTGCATGGTATGACAATGTTTGAGTTAAGACTGTGTTTGCATGGTTCATAAGCGTTCTTATTTTACTTCTTTTGATCTTTCACCACTTTCCTTTTCCCTTCGACTATTTTTCCGACTTGTCAGCAGTGGCCGGCGGATGATGATGGTCAGTCTTTCTCTTTTTCTGAATGAATGTTAACCCACGAATGATCGGTTTTGCTACTTACTTAACCCCTTATTCTCTTCTTTTAATCCCCTACTCTCTTCTTTCTTTCGGGCTAACCTTAGAGTAGATCTTAGGGTCTTTGTTAGCCTTAACTTCTCTAGATCTGTATCCCTATCTCTTCCCATAGTTCCCGACCCTTTTTTCAAGTGCGTAATGGAGCCCCATTGAGACAACCTAGGACTTGTCTACGAGTATCAACAAACAAACAAGTTTTCTGTTTTAGGTTTCGAAGACGTTGATGAACCTGAAATTCGACCCGATGGTGTTCGAAGGTAGCTCGAGGAATTCTCTGGAAGAAACCCCCGTCGTAGACGCCGTTACTGCTACCCTGGTGCAAGGGTGGAGGATAACGTACGTTATTCATGTCGGTACTAAAAACGTTTTAAATTCTAGATCGGAAGAGCTGCTGGTTAGGTATAGGGACTTATTAGAGCGACTAAAGGAAAAACATAAGACTGTTTTAACAGGTATACTTCCTCGAATTATCCAACATAAGTTCTATAGCAAGGCGACCTATATTAACAGTAACTTAGTCTTTTTGCCAACAGGAAAGAGTGCATTTGTGAATTTTTGGAACAGTTTCTACGGCAGGAGGGACTTGTTCTTCGGAGAATTTCATCTTAATGACGTTGGAGCTGCGCGTTTAGGAAGACTATTTCATAATAGTGTCTCTTCTTTTCAGGCTGCCGTAACTCGAACGGTCCCGGCGTAATTTCTTTAAATCACAGGCCCAAAAAATATGAATTCACCTTGTGCGCGCGAAGGTAACGCGGTTCTAACAAACAATTTGATGGTTCTAGCTTTAAATGCTCGTAGCCTACGAAACCATCATTTTTTTTTTCCTTAATTGCTTCCAAAGACTGATTTAATTGCGATAAGTGAATCGTGGCTTAGCACTGAAACACGTGACTTTGTAAGGGAGTATCAAACAAAATAGGTAGGCGAGGAGGCGGTGTTATGTTGTATATCAAAGATATTGCAAGCGCTGTAGAATTAAAGCACAGAATTCCAGAACCGATAGATTCGATTATAGCAGAACTTAAATTGAACGATTTCAAATTTGTTGTTGCCTTTATGTATTGGCCCGCTAATTAATTAAACAGCTGACACGAACGAAGCGTTATATCGTGAACTACGGAGAATAATAGGTAGTGAAGAGGGTGACTTTATTTGCGCTAACGTGAATTACGATACCATGCAGGGAGACGCGGAAGGTAAGAGTTTAGTTTATTTTCTAGAGGATAGCTTTCTTATTCAAAAGGATGGGGAACCTACGAGGTTGGAGAGTATTTTAGATTTAGTAATAGCTACGGATGATAGGCTTATCACTGATCTTCAAGTAATAGAACCGTTAAGCAATAGCGATCACAATATGATAGAGTTTTTCCTCTCAGTCACTCGAAACCAGCTAATTCGATTAAAATTCATGACTTCTAACGAGCAGATATTCGTAAATTTAGAAATGGATTGTCACGCGTCGAATAGGGAAACGTAATGGGGACCTCCAACGCAAAAATAATGTGGAAATCGTTTGAAACAGTGTTTACAAATGAGAAATGTGTACTGTACAAGATTAAGTGTGCGAAAGTAAATAACAAACCCTTGTGGTTTACTTCTAGAGTAGGGGATAATATAAAGAGTAGAGATAGTGGTTATACGCTACATAAGTGCGATGAAGACAATTTGTGGTTAAGAAACAACTATATATCTTTAAGGCGTAAAGCAAATAGCGTATAAAAAAGTTCAAGCGCCATTTTGAAATTTCTATAGCTCGTGACGGTACTGAAAACCCCAAGCGATTTTTCCAATACGTCAACAATAGGAACCCGATAAAGAGCGTGCTAGAATCGTTGAGAAATTCTGACGGTGAGTTAGTTTCCGAGAACAAGCAAAAGGCTTCTCTGCTAAACGAATTTTTTATGTCAGTTTTTCCAATAAAGGATGTAACGAATATCCCTGCGGTCACAGACATAATGCCTTTCGATAATGGTAATACTTTAGATAATATTGTGGTGAGTGAAAGGGAGGTACTACACTATATTTGCAAAATGAAAATGCTCAAGTCACCGGGGCCGGATTTCATATATCTCATACAACTAAACGAATTAAAAGAAAGCATTGTTATTCCATTAACAAAGTTCTTTTAATGCGTCTATTTCTGAGCGGTGCGTACCAGATAATTTCATGTTAGCAACTGTAACACCTATTTTTAAGAAAGGCGATAAAGGTACGGCGGGAAATTATAAGCCAAACAGTTTAACGTCTGTTGTAGGTAAGCTGCTGGGATCGATAATTAGGTATCGTATAGTCGAACACTTAGAATTACATAACTTGATTAGAAATACGCAGCACAGTTTTAGGCGAAACAAATCTTGCTTAACTAATCTTTTAGAATTTTTCGAAAGCATGGTTGAAGGGATCACCTGAAGATCCGTCACCCCCAGCCTTTTTTAGCTAGCTTTATAAGGCTAACTAACGAAAATATTACGACCTACCCTAACCAATCGTTAGGTCAACTGTACACCATTGACGATTGGTTAGGTTAGGTCGTGATATTTTCGTTAGTTAGCCTTATAAAGCTAACTAAAAAAGGCTTTATTACGGATCTTCAGGTGATCCTATTGAAGTTTACAATAGTCATCGGACAGTAGATGTGTATTTAGATTTTCAAAAAGCGTTTGACACCGTACCGCACAAAAGACTCGTTGAAAAAACTACGGCTTATGAAATCAGGGGTTTAGTAATAAGTTGGATAAAAGAGTGATTGCGAGGTAGGAAACAGAGGGTGGTCGTTGATGGAGCGGAGTCTTCTTGGGCTAATATAGCGAGCGGCGTTCCTCAGGGTTCTGTATTGGGCCCCTTGCTTTTTCTTATATATATATTAACGATTTAGAGGTCGGCCTAGTCAGTACAGTTTCAAAGTTTGCGGATGACATGAAGTTTGGTGGTAGGGCGACTAATGACGAAGATAGAGGTAAAATCCAGGAAGATCTGAATAAAATCGTTGATTGGTCGGTCACATGGCAAATGAGATACAACATCGATAAGTGCAAAATTTTACATATAAGTTCGCCTAACAGTAATTTTGTCAGGGAAGGAGTTGGGAAGCGTAGATCAGGAAAAAGATTTAGGAGTTATAGTCACTGGTGATTTAAAAGTAGCGAAACAAAGTACAGGGTGTTCGAAAAGTCCCGTCACCTCCTATAAAATGTACATATTGTAATACCAATTTTATTTCTGTGTAAATAATTGAATTTATATGTGATTCATTGACATTTTTTTCTTTTCCAGGTATTAGAGTTGTGTGAACAATGGCAGACCAGTCCATTTACACTCTGGAGGAAAGCTAGTGATGAGCACATGGGCTCATGAAATGTCACATACTAGCAAAACGATGCATGATATCCAGAATGATTTCAACACAAGATTCAATAATGATGTACCACCAAACAAGACGGTATTACGCTGGGAGAAAAAGCTGTTTGAAACTGGCTCCATCAAGTACAGACAACGGTCGGGAAGACCAACAACGCGAGCAGAACAATGTGAAGGTGTGATTGTATCGGTGGCTCGTTCACCGAAAAAATCACTACGGAAACGATCACAAGAATTTGCAGTCCCCATGTCCACAGTGAGAGATCACATGACAAAAGATCTTGGCATGAAACCATACCGCCCGTCATTTACACACACAGATATTCTTGATTAGTAACTGTAATTAGTAATTGTATTTATTGTAATTAAAGTAATTGTTGCTAGTGAATTGTTTCTTAAATTACACCTACCACGTATAAATACAATTATTCAAACAAAAATAAAACTGGTATTACAATATGTATATTTTGTAAGGGGTGAAAGAATTAATCATCCATCTTCTGAATACAAAATAATATATGTATTCATAGTTTTATTTTAAATCGGTTTACATAGATAACACTGGTATGCATATGAACATTTTTTGTCTGCTGTGAGGGTTTTTTCAACTCATATTATATAATTCGACCATGCTGAATTCGAAAATGACATTGGTTTTCCTCAATCAAGTCAGGTTTTTTCTCTATTGGCCATTTATTATAAGTCCAATTTTATCCCCAAATTTATTGATTTTTTTAGCTTAAACACTGTAGATACGAGTAATATTATAAGAACACTCGTGAAAAATGAAAACATTGTGTGAATAAATACTTTTATTCATACAATGAATATGGAAAAAAGTTTATTGAGGAAGGAATGAAGTTTTTTTGGCTTTCCGTCTGTGTTTTTCTTCGGGCACGTCTCGCTTCAAACACCAGCAATAGTCCGCCAGCATATTGATATCCCAGTTTCCCTGGTACCTCTCTTCCATTATTTTGATATCTTGGTGAAATCGTTCACCCTGTTCCTCACTATAATCCCCGCAATTTTCAGGAAAATAGTCCAAGTGGGACCACAAAAACTGCATTTTTATGGACATGCGCGACCCATGAGCTTTGAAAGCTTCCATCAAATTTTTGACAACGGACTCGTATTCTGGACTTCTACGCTTGCCAAGAAAATCAGTGACAACTGATTTGAATGCCTGCCAGGCATTCTTCTCAGTTGGAGTCATTGCGTTTTCGAACTGAGTATCCTTGATCAAAGTTCGAATTTGAGGACCATCAAAAACCCCAGCATTTAGTTTAGCATCAGATATATGAGGAAATTTACTCTCGAGATATCGGAATCCTGAACCCTCCTTATTCATTGATTTGATGAAATTTTTCATCAAGCCCAGCTTAATATGAAGTAGTGGGAGCAAAATTTTTGTTGGTGGTACAAGGGGCACTGAAACGACATTATGCGACCCAGGTTCAAAATTCTCTCTGGATGCCCATTCACGCTGTGCATAGTGCTTCTCATCCGCTCGGCTATCCCATTTGCAGAGGAAACATGGGTATTTCGTGTATCCCCCATGCATTCCCAATACAAATGCCACAATCTGAAAAAAAATGAAAATATTTAAAGAATTTAGAGAATTTGTTCTATCAGATAAAAAAATCTATGCATTGGACTGTATCACTTCTGTGGGGAAGTTAAGTGTTCTTATACGCTCTCAAATAACCTTTGGAAAAACAACATAGTCAATAGCAATAGTTTACTTATGATATTAGTATTACCTTCAAATCTCCACAGATCCTCCAGTTATGTTGGTCGTATACGAGAGCATCCAGTAAAATTTTCATGTTATCGTAGCTCTCAGTAAGTTGTATGGTATGTGCTACAGGGACTGATGCAACCCTATTCCCAATGTTGAGAAGTACTGCTTTCAAACTTCGTTTAGACGAGTCTATAAAGAGCCTCCATTCTGATGCGTTATATGGCAGGCCCAAGGATTCGATTAGCCCCTCAACATTGCAGCAGTACACTAAGGAAGAGGTATTTTCGTGCACTGCAAAAAACTTGCGGAATTCTTCCTCTCGTTTCCTATACCAGGAGAATGTTGTTCCTGGAGCCAGCAAGTTGTCCTCTCGAAGTCGTGAGCCCAAGATCTCGCCAGCTAATTTGGAAAGTCCTAAATCCCTGGTAAGATCATTAAGTTTGGCCTGGTTGAGAGGCCTCGGCTCATTTGAAGCGGTATTTTGAGGTATATACGACTGGGACTGGTCATTGGCATTGGTCATTGATTCATCATCAGAATCATCGAAGTCCAGGGTTTGAGGTGGGTCGGGTATTGGAATTCCAGGACCATGGGGTACAGGTCTCATAGCAGAAGGAATGTCAGGGTATACAACAATGTGTTTATTCTTCTTGTTAACTCCTGAAAATAGAAACACAGAAACATGGATATAAAACTTGCAAATGAAATAGAAGAAGCATTCAGACAGTGGCGGCTCGTGAGGGAAGGCTGCGGGCTGTAAGATATGAAATAGGTCGATGGAGTCTGTATATTTTCTTTCTTTTTCATTCATATTGTCCCTTCGGGGACAATATGAATGAAAAAGAAAGAAAATATACAATCATTGTATATGTAAATGCAACTTGTATAACAATATGTATGTGTAAATGTATTTTCTATAACAATATGTATATGTAAATGTATGATTACCATTATGGTGAATATTATGCTATATATGGTGAATATTACATTATGGTGAATATTATGTCAAGTTTCATACGAGGATTTCAAAATATTTAAGAAAAATAAATTTATAAGCCCACCTTGGAGGTTTGTCATGCAGAAATAGCAATCTGTCACGTGATCCTTTCCTTCTCTCCAAATCATGGGAATTCCAAAAGGCAAAGATTTCGTTCGCTCTGCCTTTGCTCCATCTTCTCAAATTTTCAATGCACGTCTTGCAGCACATATGAGGGGCGAAATTTTTGTCCTGGTCCCCTAGCTTAATTCCAAAGTATGCTCTATACATTGTCTTCACAAATTTAGTGAGTTGGGACTGGTTATTTGGCATGGTAACCGTCCCACATATGTAGCAAAATCTATTGGGATCATTTTTACACGCTCTATTCATTATGAAATATTTTATCTATATGCCTGAAAAGTAAAAAAAGATATTATACAAGTGAAACAAGTGATGATAGATGTTACTGTTCCAATTCCGCTTTGACAAAATCACGAAAAATTCTATTTTACTTATGAGGCCATAGCCGGATAACCTGAGCTGATTGAGAAAAACGGATTGCAGATTCGAAATCAGCAGCAAACACTCTATAAGAATCACTTACAAAACCCTTGAGAGCAAAATTGATGCATACCAGTGTAATAGGTTATACTGGTTTCAGAAGTTTATATTACATTATTCTCTGTTTTATTTCTCCATCTTCGCCTATCATATACGTACAGTATGTATCTGAATTTTTACATTCACATACGAATTGTTGATATGCTAAAGGAATGAATGTAATACGACTCTTGTGACCGAATGCACAAGATTTTTACAAAAAAAATTGTATTTTACAGTTCACTCCACAACACAGACACAGACACCCACCCACACACACACACACACACATATATATATATATATATATACACATTTCAACTGCAAAGAACACGCAGTATAATTAACGTAAAGAACGACGCTTGTATAGGAGAACATTCCGCGCAAGATGAGGAGGGAGAACGAACAAATGAAAAAATGAGGTAACCACCCGGGAATCGAACCCGGGATCTTCCGATTGCCGGACAGATATGATAACCACTACACCATGGTCCTCACTCGATCAGAAGACGTAATTCTCCTACATACGCGCAGAAACCAATGCCCCGAGGGGGGCACCTCTCGCATGCCGCACCTATATATACATTTCAACTGCAAAGAACACGCAGTATAATTAACGTAAAGAACGACGCTTGTATAGGAGAATATTCCGCGCAAGATGAGGAGGGAGAACGAACAAATAAAAAAATGAGGTAACCACCCGGGAATCGATTCCCGGGTGGTTACCTTATTTTTTCATTTGTTCGTTCTCCCTCCTCATCTTGCGCGGAATGTTCTCCTATACAAGTGTCGTTCTTTACGTTGATATATATTATATATATATATATATACGAGGACCACTCAATATATTTTGACCCACCTTTTTTTTTTTTTTTCCAAGTTTCCTTGTAAGTTCCAGAAATTTTGTACACAAGTAGTTACATACTTTTTTTTTTACAAGTTTTTATTTTTCCACACAGTCTCCATCCTTTTCTACGTCTTTCCTCCACCTCGAAACAAGGACCTTTATTCCTTGCTGGTAAAAGTCCACTGGGTTCCGCTGGAGCCACCTCTTGACATCCTCAACATCCTCATCGTCACTGAAACTTTCTTCCACGAATAACATTCTTCATTATCCCAAACAAATGGAAGTCTGAAGGTGCCACATCCGGGCTGTATGGAGGGTGGGGTAACACAGTCAAGCGCATTTTTGTGATGGCCTCTCTTGTTTGCAAACTGTTGTGTGGTCTTGCGTTATCGTGCAAAAGAAGGACGTCTTTCAATTTTTTCTCCGATCGAACTCGCTTCATACATCTCTGGAGTCTCTGTGGGGTAGCAATATATGCCTCTGAGTTGATTGTTGGTCCTTTCTTTATAATGTCCACCAGAATCACCCCTTTCGTGTCCCAGAAGATGGTGGCCATAACCTTTCCTGCAGAGAGAGCCATTTTGAACTTTTTCTTGCGTGGGGAGTCTGCGTGATGCCACTCCATGGATTGGCGTTTTGTTTCAGGTTCAAAGTGGTGTACCCAAGTCTCATCCCCAGTCACAATTCGTGAAAGGAAGTCATCCTCTTCTGTCTCGTATCGAACCAACGACTCGGAAGCAATTTCTTTTCTTTGGGCTTTGTGATTTTCAGTCAGTTCGCGAGGAACAAACCGTGAACACACTTTTGAGTATCCCAGTTGCTGTTATCGCATTCACACTTCCTTCACTAATTCCTAGCTCCAGTGATAGCTTCTTGTATGTGACACGCCGATTTAATCGAATGATGCTGTTATCACGTTGCACAGTGTGAGATGTCACAGCCTATGTCGGGCGACCGCTGCGTGGCTCATCATCGAGGCTGGCTCTCCCTCTCTCCGATGATCTCACACGTTTAGACCAGCGTCCAACTGTGCTTCGATAAACAACAGCATCTCCGTAAACGTTTTGTTGACGTTTGTGAATATTTCTAACTGTTTCCTTCTCTGCGGTTAGAATTCGATAACGGCTCTCTGTTTACCACGCACCTCACTGTTAGACGCCATTTTCGAAACTGCGTTAACCATCGGTTTTATACAAGGGCGTTTAAAAGCGGTTTTATACAAGGAGGAGAGGTTCAAACTGGAAAAATCCGGTTACAGTATGTGAAGCGCAGAAAGTTCAAACTTACGGTCCAAAAGACATTTGAGCCCAATGACCTATTATTTAGCTAAGAAAAAAGGGTGGGGAAAAGTATATTGAGTGCCCCTATATATATATATATATATATATATAGTGTGTGTGTGTGTGTGTGTGTGTGTGTGCAGCTTTGGGCTATTCCGAAAATTGCCTTTGAAAAATGTTTTCAACAGTTTGCAGGATCGTTGGGCAAAGTGAGTGGCTTCAGAAGGAGCGTACTTTGATGGAAATTACACTCCAAACTCTGTAAGTACCATATTTCTGTCTTTTAATCGCATCAGTCCGGATACCTTTTGAACAAACCTCGTGTATGTATATATATATTTGGGCTGCTGGTCGGGCCTGGTTCTGTTTCCACGGTAAACTGTAGGTCTAAGGTGGAGTGACAAGCTTGATCTTCGTCTGAATGAACAATTCGGGCGGAAGCTAACCAAAGGTTTATTTTATACAAGGTTTGTTAAAAAAGTATACAGACTGATGCGATTAAAGACAGAATATGGTACTTACAGGGTTTGGGGCTTAATCTCCCTGAAAGTACGCTCCTTCTGAAGCCACTCATTTTGCCCAACGATCCTGCCACTGTTGAAAACATTTGAGGGGTCGCGCGTCTTAAGGTATCTAAGCGCCACCACAGGCGAAAACGTGTTTTTGATAGATATCACTATTTTCACCCTTCCTCTATCGCGTGGTTTGGGTTATAATGACCTTACAACACTAGAAGTATGGTTGAAAACCTTATGAAGCGAACTACTTTTTTCACCTCTATCGCCAGCTGGGCTCTGCCGCCCAGATGTGATGCGCGTCTTAAGGCCCCAATATCCCGTTCAACTGGTGGGAGGTGATGGGGGTGGGGTGGGACGCTCGGTCTCTGGGTGGCGGGAACAGCAGGAGGAGCGCGAGCCAATGAAAACATGGCAGCCATGCCACACTGCTTTCTGATTGGCCACCCACTCCACGCGCCGAGAGGGACACGACACAAACATCCCGCCAGTACCTTAAGACTCGCGTTGCTGTTAGCAGGCGTCCTGTGTTCGTGCTCATATTGCTGAATATTGCGTGGGTTATTCTATTCACCCGGCTTCTAACTATTATCAACGTGTGCAGCAATGTCTCACTGTGCTAGTGATAGTGATGAAAAATCAATGGAATCATTCTGTGCCAGAAATCGCACCCAAAGTTCGGCACAATAAGAAAATCAAAAAATCAAAAAAAATACATATAAAATATAAAATATGAAAATCTATTCCAAAAACTCATCATCTTCATTAGCATACATAGAACTCTAATTTAGCCAAAAATGAACGTTCTAGCTCAATTAATAACAGAGATACTATTGTCAGAATATTGCTAAACTTTGGAGACGATTTCTGGCGAATTTTAATTTTGGCGCTTAGGTCCCTTAAGACGCGGAACCCCTCAATTTTTTCGAAAGCAATTTTCGGAATGGTCCAAAGCTGCTCCGTTGAATTTTTGTAATGGTCTCAACATCATCGAATCTGTGTCCTTTCAGAGTTTTTTGAACTTCGGAATCAAAAAGAAAGTCGGATGGAGCCAAATCCGGCGAATATGGAGGCTGCTGTACTTGCCGGGTAGCGTTTTTGGACCAAAATTGCTGGGCACGTTGCGGCGAGTAAGATGACGCGTTATCGTGATGAAACATTCCAGTCTCCGGACTCCCACTTCTGCAGCCGTTTCCTCCGAACTGCTTCACGTAGCCGTCTCTAAACTTCATTATAAAATTCCTTGTTGATTGTTTGTCTCTGTGGAGCATATTCACGGTGCATAAAACCTTCACAGTAAAAAAAAAGAATGAAACAGAAACAGAAAGAAATCGCAGCGAAACAAGACACACTTAACTTCATCGGTTCACCACAGTGGAATGACGCTACACACTGAGGTGCAATCCTATCAGTGAATTTGTCTCGACATGCAAAGACATGTTTAGCACAGTCACAACGCCAAGCATGACCTGTCCGGATACTTTTTGAACAGACCTCATGTGTGTATATATACACCTTTCCTTTCAACCTTTCAAATGTTCCGTACGATTATTCCTCATTTCACGAAGGTCAAGCTTGCGCCCCTTCGCTCGAGTTGGCCTGATGAAGTAGGGAGTTGGTTTCTTGTACTCTCTACCTCACATAGTCAGGTATCCCCGGCTCATCTGGGCTTGCTCTGAGCCAGGCGTCTAATCTTCTTTTGAAGATGTCCACCGCAATACCACGGCAATACAGTCTTGGACCTCTCACAACAAAACTATTTTCTTTCAGGGTTGAGGATGTTCCCTGACTCGCCCTTAATTTGGGAATACGACACATTCTTCCTTTTCTACTTTCCACTGTTGTTTTGGGGGTTATAGGTTTCAGAGTAAGATTAGGGGCTAGTTCTTCCATTATTTTCGAAGTGTAAATAATGGTGTATCTCTTTCTTCTTCTTTCCAGTGAATATAGATTTAATTCATGTAACCTTTCCCAGTAATTTTGTTCTTTGCACCCATTGATCTTGGCTGTGAAGCTTCTATGAATTCCCTGTAACTGACTAATATCTTCTTTTTTATATGCGGATGTTAAGACCAAGCAGCATTCCAACTTGGGTATGATCAGTGTTTTCAATAGAGGAATCATTATATTCCTATCCCTTCGATTAAAGGTTCCCAGTATCTGCCCATTTATTCTCTTTGCTGTGTTTACTGCTATCGTATTTTGTTTCAAATTTCGCATCATCAGTTATTACAAGTCCTAAATCTTTTGCTTTAGAATTTCTCTGAATTTCCTGTCCATTTGGGGTATAGTTATTCCATGGATCCCCTTTTTCCGTACCTTAAAAGTTGAAATTTCTGGATTAAATTTCATATTGTTGTCTTCCGACCACTTGTAGATTCTGTTCATGTCTGTTTGAAGAGAATCTATATCCTCTGGGTTTCTTATTTTTCTACTAATTTTTGTCTCAGCGGCAGTGGATGTTACTGTGCTGTCCCTGGTAACGTCCTCATCTCTGTCAGTTTGCATGATTACGAAGAGTAAATCGCCGCGAAACAGGACACACTTAACTTTATCGGTTCACCACAGTGGACTGACGCTACACATTGAAGTGTAATGACTTGCCTCCGCTCACTAAGGAAATTATATATCCATTTCCCTACTATTCCTGTTATTCCCATATGTGATATTTCATTTATGTATTATAATTCCATGATCACACACTTGTTTTCATTATTTTCAAGTGCATCAATAATGTTGTAGTAGTGTTCCATTAGTTATGATAGGCATGATCTGCCTGACCAGAATCCATGTTGGTTACCATTTAATTTTTTCTGAATTTCCAAAAAGTCATTGATTTTTTCTCTAACTATTCTTTCAAATATTTTAGTGAGATGAAATGGAAGCGACAGTGGCCTATAGTTTTTGGCCTCGGATCGATCTGCTCCTTTATATCATATATGAGGACTATGCTTGCTCTCTTCAGGATGCCTGGAATTTCTCCCGTGTTTAGTGATCATCTCCATATCCAATATAGGAGCTTAGCGATTGCATTCTTGCAGTTTTTGATCAGTGTGACATTCCATTTGTCTGGTCCTGCCGCCGAGTGTGCTTTTAGTTTCCCTATAGCTTGTGTAATATCATCTGTCGTGAAGTCGAAATCAGTTATACTTTCCTCTTGTAGTTCTTCTTCACTGATATGCGTTTCTACCGCATATCAGTTTGTCAGTTTTTGGAATACTGAAAGATGATTCGTACGGAGTTCTTAGTATCTCAGATACTTCTGTTAGATCATCAGATAAAGCATTGTCTTTATTTTTCAAAGGTTCGATAGTCGTGTGATTTTTTAACTTCCTGTTTGCAAAATTATAAAAGTAATTTGAGTTAACCTTCATCGCTTCTATAGCGGTCTTCTTTTTCTGTATGCTTCCCATTAGTTCCGGTATGTCGCAATCTATATTCTGCAGTTTATGATTTAATATTTTTCTGATATTGTTTTTGCAGTTACTTAATTTTGCAGTCACTCTTTTTCTCTTTCGGAAAAGTGACCTCTTTTGTCTCTCAAACCTGCTTCTCTTTTCTCTTTGTTGCATTTTTGGGACATGTCTTGCCACATTTTCCAGCGTCTTCTCCTCTAAGGTAATTAGCATCTCTTCCGTTGTCTTGGCCTTGAAGATGGTTTTCCAATCGATTGCTTCCATGCTGGATGCAGCACCTTCTCAGTTTATAGCTTTGGAGTGAAAATTAAAAATTTCGAATTTGCTTCTTTCTAAATGAGTGTTCTTTCCTCTCCTGTTGCTTTGATATTCGTTGTTATTTTAATAATGTTGTGATCTGATATTATAGTTGGGGATATTTCTATGTTATCAATTAGTTTGCTGTTGTTTATGAAAACCAAATGTAGGTAGTTGTTTTTTCTTGTGTTTACTGTTATTTCTTGTGTTAACATAAATTCATCGGCTAGAACTAGCAGCATTTTTGCCTGATCCTGGTCTTCCCGTGTGCCCCCCTTGTCCTGGTACAGTATATACATATATTTTTTCCTATCCTTTTATACAGTATTTCATGAATGGAAAATTAAAATCACCACAGAGAAAAATATTTGGGGTTGGAGAGTGTAGATCTTATATTCAGTTTCTGACCTCTGTAATGGAATGTGAGAATTTTGAAGTTTGCGTGTTCGGGTGTCTGTACATTACAATTAGTACCATATTTAATTTTTCAACTTTTGCTGTTACACATTCTATGTGGCTGTTTGAAGTACTTATAGTCATTTCTGCAATATGTCTTTCGCGTGTGTAAATAGCACATCCTCCCTTACGCCTCACTGTTCTGTCGGCTCAGAATATGTTATCGTTCTCAATTTGTATTTCTTTTTTGTCAACACAAAATTCACAGTTTTTACAGTTCGCCTGGCAGTCCTTTAGATGGGTTTCCGTCTTTTTCGCTTTCGGTTTACATACAGGGTGTCCCATAAGTCCGGCATCATAGGAAAAATAATAAAAAAAGGCAAAATAAAAGCTTTTATTCACAGAACGTGCTCAATATGTCCACCATTGTTTTCAATACACAAATTCAGACGTGATACCCAGTCAGCAAGCACACGGTGAATGATGTCAGGAGTAATGGTGTTACATGCCCCAATAATGCGCTGTCGCAAATGTTCAACACTCCTAATTTTCTCTGCGTATACCAGCGCTTTCAAGTGGCCCCAGAGATAAAAATCTAGTGGCGTGAGATCCGGGCTTCTAGCTGGCCATTCCACAGGCCCTCGACGTCCTATCCAATGACCAGGGAATTGTTGGTACAGGTATTCCCTTACTTGGGTGCTGTAATGGGCAGGAGCGCCGTCTTGCTGGAACCATGTTGGGAAATTTCCTTCTTCGTTCAAGACACTGGGAAATGCTTCTTCCTTGAGCATACGTAGGTAGGTGCCTCCAGTGACATGTTCATCGAAAAAGAGGGGGCCTATGATGCGATCCTTCCAAATTCTACACCATACCATCACCCGAGATGCACCTTGTTCCTTTGAATAGGTATACCAGTGAGGGTTGTTTTGAGACCAGTCGCGGGTGTTCTGTCGATTTACCTCACCATTTCCATAAAAAACAGCCTCGTCACTGAACAGAATGGTGGACGGGAAATTGGCATCCCGAGCATATTGTTCCGTAGCCCATTCACAAAATTCCATCCGCCGGTCGGAATCATCTTCGCTTAATTTCTGTAGGATCTGAAGTTTATATGGATGCCATTTGTGAGCCTGAAGAATGCGATGGATGCTACTTTTCGACACTCCTATCTCGGCGGACAATCGCCGAAGAGACTTATTGGGACCTCTGTTAAAATGAGCCAGGATAGCAGTCGCTGTATCATCGTCAGTGGACCTCCTTGAAGGTCCACTGCGTGGTTTATCTTCTATGGATCCTGCTTCCTTAAACTTTGCAACAAGTCTGCTAACACAACTCTGTGTTATTGGCTCGCGGTCTGGATGCAGTCTGTTAAATTCAGCAGCGACCTCTCTTTGACTCCGATTTCCTATGAGTAGAATTATCTGGATTTGTTCTTCCTTGCTCACAGACATTATGGCCTGTAGAAAGAGAAAAATATGAATTATGGTTTGTAGAAATAGAAAAATATGAATTTCTCCTATGATGCCGGACTTATGGGACACCCTGTATATGTAAGGGGTTTCCCAAAAACCTTAGCCTCCCCATTTGCAGCTTACATGTTTACTTATATCGAAATAGTTTTTAGTGATTATAAAAATATATAAAATTATTTATTGCAGGTATTAAAATTACTCTAGCTGATAAAGTGATAATATAATGGCTTCTCAATTAATTGGTGATTCGGAGAGGCAACGTTTGATAGATCGCATACGAGCAATAACATTTCGGGAAGCTCGTGATGCTGGAGCCACCTTTATAACACGTTCATGGGTTGCCAAAAAGTTGCGGAGAAGTAAGGACTTCGTCAAAAGAAATTGGAATAAAACTTTGGATGAATATGAAATGGATACAACCAAATCTGGGAGCCCAAATTTGCCACTCTCTCAGGAAACAAAGGACATCATTGAAAGCGGTACGCGTAAGCGGAAAAACAGCTGTGCTAAACTTTCTAGAGAGATCGAAGTGTTGAGAGGAAAGATCGTTAGTGGTGAGATCATTCGACTGTACCGTCATAGGCAAGGTTTAAAGCCTTGGCATGAACTTCCAAAGCCAAGAAAAATTCAACTTAACATCGATGACAGAATGTGGTTTGCCCATTATCTTGAAGATTGGGATGTGGACGATTTCATGCATTTAGCTGTCTCCGATGAATTTTTTGTTTACGTAACACGTCGGCCTAACTACCAAAATGATTGAGTGTGGGCCACAACACCAGATGAAATCGATGACAATGAACATTATCGCGAATTATTAAAAAGTCAGGCTGTGTGGATCATTTATAAAGGACAAGGTTGAATGTCCCTTGTTTCAAGAACCTGCAGCAAATCGATTTTCGAAGGATACAATGACGCAACACATTGAAACTGTTTTAGCAAATTTGCGTAACGATCATTCACGTCACTTTTGGCAAGCTACCCAAAGCGAATTCAGGCTGTCTTGGAAACCAATGGCTGGAACACCAAGTTTTAATTGTTTCTCATTAAATGCAGGATTAAATTCTCTTTTGTAAGGTATGTTTAGTTTTACTGTACCTCTAATGGTTTAGGCCATGGGCGGGGGGGGGCTAAGGTTTATTGGAGCCCCGTAGTTCTGATTC
This sequence comes from Bathynomus jamesi, assembly GCA_023014485.1. Classification (NCBI taxonomy): domain Eukaryota; kingdom Metazoa; phylum Arthropoda; class Malacostraca; order Isopoda; family Cirolanidae; genus Bathynomus; species Bathynomus jamesi. The sequence goes on along the minus strand of JAJOZX010008402.1, from coordinate 146,045 downwards.
GTTTTCCAATAGTGGTGCCGGTTTCGTTGCCTTGTGGTCCTCCGAGAATTTTCCTCTCTTTATCTTTTTCGATACCTGTTGTCACGATATCGCATGAAGGGTCTTGCTGTGTGCCTTCTGTCTGGCTCTCGGATTCATATATTTGTCAGTTGACTTTGTACTTTCTGGATGGTATTTAGCAGTTGAATTGTGTAGGCTACGTCTAAAAAATTGCTAGCCCTCTTTGATGCTCGTTTTTCCTGTTCACCTGTCGCATTCCTTTGAGGGTGGTGGTAATGTCATTTTTGTCGGTATTTGCACCTTCCATATTTTCCATAGGTCTTGCAGACAGTAATATGGTGGAACTTGCACTTGTTTTAAAATTTGCAATGTCCACTTGTGTAATGTGAGTTACATAACGTGGGCTGTGCCCATTGCCCATCCCGATATCTGCATTGCCCTTTTGCATAGTATTTACAGACGATATTTTCTCGGCATCTATTTCTTGTCGTCTGTTTATTTTCCATGTTTTTAATTTTGGTATTATCATTATCTTTATTATTTTCATTATCATTCTTGTCGGCCGAATATTTTCTACGTTTACAGTTTTTATCTTTTTATCATTTTCCTCGTTGGGCAGTTTTGCCATATTGCAAATTTTACTTCTTTTTTCTTTCTTTTATGTCTTCATTCCGTTTTATATTTGTATTTGTTTTTATTCTCTCATCAACCCGGTTTTTCATTGGGACATTTCGGTACTCTTGTTTCCCCATTATTCCTTCCTTTTTCGTAACACTCGTATTCGCTTTCTTAATTTTTTTTAAATATCGCAAAAGGGTTTACAGTCTGTGTACATTAGGGTGGATCGATTTTACATTTTTTTCGATTTCCATATTCTAATAGAGACAAAAACTTGCGCATGCATGAGAAAATAGCCTCTGCAAAATCGTAGCTTAATAGGTAATCATCTTCTGCCCCCGGCAGAGCGATGAAAATCATATTTTAGTAGTCAAAAACGTATTTTTAAACCCTAGCCTAGAGTCATAAAATTTTGCGTGTGTATTATTTCATGCCTAAGCAACGATATAAATGCTATGGGAAATATATAAATGCATTATTTAAGACAAAGAGCCGATCTGAAAATATGTATAATATACATATTTTCAGATCGGCTCTTTGTCTTAAATAATGCATTTATATATTTCCCATAGCATTTATATCGTTGCTTAGGCATGAAATAACACACACGCAAAATTTTATGACTCTAGGCTAGGGTTTAAAAATACGTTTTTGACTACTAAAATATGATATTCATCGCTCTGCCGGGGGCAGAAGATGATTACCTATTAAGCTAAGATTTTGCAGAGGCTATTTTCTCATGCATGCGCAAGTTTTTGTCTCTATTAGAATATGGAAATCGAAAAAAATGTAAAATCGATCCACCCAAGTGTACATGCGTCACAGAGAAATTTGATCCCCGCGATTTGTTTGGCGTTCGATACGAGGGATATTTTTCTTTCATCCCAATTCAAACAGATATAGTCGTGCAGTTTTTTATAGAAATCACACCCGATTGCCGCTTTTTCAGTTGTTTCCAAATTACACAAATTGCAAATTAGGTGAGAATTTGGACCCATGGTAATGCTAATTATTAATAATTATCGTCGTCGCTCAAAAGAAATACACACAATTTTTTTCTTTTTCCTGCATTGTTTCAAACTTTTCTCTAATACCAACCGTGTTACGATATAAATGTATACTTTAAACTGATAATTTGTGTAAACTATATTGCACTTTCTTTAATTTAATGAATTTCACTTTATAATTTATATGCACGGATTCATTGATACCTCATACACTTTCGGGTGTAAACATAATAAACCGCTGAGAAGTTATTCCCTTCTTATTTGGAGATTAATACAGAGAGAGAAACAAAGCGTCCATTCCCCACGAGGTACAAGCAAACTGTATATATATATAATATATATATATAAAACTTTTGGCTAGCTTCTGCCCGAATTGTTAATTCTGACAAAGGTCAAGTTTTTCACTCCACCTCAGACCTACAGGTTAACGTGGAATCCGAACCACGCCCCATCAGCAGCCCAGCGTTTTAACCACTAGGCCACCTAGGGTACCCATTTATCTACCAACCACTTTCTTTATTGTGTGGAAGGATGAACAGCTGGGTTTTGCTGCGCGCCGGCTGCCGTTGGGTCTCGAACCCGGGGCCGATGGATTCATAGTCAGCGACGCTAACCACTACACCACCGAGGCGCATATATATATATATATATATATATATTATGCCGGAAACAGGGGCCAAGGGCAAATTTCCGCAAAAGCGTCGCCCCCCCATAGAAGAAGAAGAGAGCCAAAATCAAGGTCCAGGGTTTTCGAGATGCCTAGACCAGGGTGTGAAACTCACTAAAATTTTTTGATGGCCCACAGGACCAGTGAGCTTGAAAATCTACTGGCCCGTAAAAAAACCCACTGGCCCGCTCTGCTCACAATGTAAATGCAAAAAAAATGACTGTTATGGGGCAATAAAATTTTAAACTAAAAGAGCTAAGAATCTCAGTGATAACTGATGAGTAAAATGTTTGATAAAGAAGAATCCATGGATTTTATTCAATTCAATTTTATACAAATAAATTGAACTTTCAAGTCTACATTTACAAGTCCTCACAGTCACACACTTCCTCTAGTGTACAAGCGACATCATAGTTACAAGACAAAACACAATCTGATTCTGATGCTTGCCAGCATAGCAGCAGGGTTAAAACATCGCTGGCCACTCGGACCAGCTGTCTTATAAAAATTACTGATCCGATGTGAAAACAACTGGCCTCTGCGTTTGAAAGATGGGAGGTCATAGACAAGAGGAAAGATGGATTGAGGAAGATGTAGTTAGATAGTTCAAAAGAGCAGTGTCCGTTACAATAGCGATAGTAAAAAGAGAGTGAGGCAACATTGGGTGAAGAGAGAGGGATTGAAAACAATCAGTAATTGGCGGGGAACTGATGAGACGAAAAGCCTTTGATTCCACCCGGTCAAGTACGGCTGTGTCGGTTGAGCCACCCGGTACATTGAAAGCCACAACGTTTTCTCTGCAACAGTCAGAGATAGCAGAAAGATCAGAGATCTTGCTTTAGGAAGTGGGTGGAGAAGTGAAGAGTGAAATCATCGGCGAATGATTGAATAGGACAGGAAGTGCGAATTTAAAGATTTTTTTAAAACTATATAGGGCTACTGGTTGACTGCAAAAATACCATCATCCTTTGAAAATTTCCAGCAGATTTCAGTGGAGAGTTAACGACAAAAGCCCTACGTTATTTCGTTAGTTATGTATGTGGAGGTCTTCAAAGGATCTCGTTAAGTAGGTTTTATGTATGGGTTAGCGTTAAATTTATTTGCCTTCGGTATTTTAGCGCTGCCTAATGGTGAAGAAAGAAATTACCTTACCTTATTATTTCGTTGGGTCTCGGTTCTGGTTATAGGGCGCGACGATCTTTTTCGATGTAGGGCCGCTATACGATGGAGTTACACAACGAGTTTTGATTTAGTTAATATAGCAACTACACTTAAATCATGAAGGTATAAGCCTATCCTTTTGATTTATTAGGCATATATTACTTGTTATTCACTCAGAACTTATAGGAATATTAAGTCACCTTCCTTGCTTAAAAGCATTGCTTAACAAAAACAGCTCCGAGTACCGCAAAATATAAATCTTCCTCTTAGGAATTCGCTGATTTTACAAAGTTCGTTGACTTTACAAAGTTCTTTGATTCTTCTCTCGAAATAATTTTCATGAGTCATCAATAAAAGATTTTGATACGAAATAATTCGTTTTCTTGTTATTATGCGGACCCAATGCCTTCATATTGGGTTCTATGTATGGCAATTCAGTGCCGGCCTTAGGGGTGTGCGAACCGTGCGGTCGCACAGGGCCCGCAACTTAGGGGGGCCCGAAAATTTCACAGAAATTTACCATCGACGTCAGAGTGCCAAAATTGGTGTAAATTAATGTAATTTATTTTTTTATTTTCAGATCACCGATCCATCATGGCCTTAATGATTGCATTGAATATTTAAGCTATAAATGACAAAAAATAAATCTGTATTTGTAGTTGATTAAGTTATTTTCTTTTTGGTATATTTACAAACTTTATTTTGTGTATTTACTTTTGTTGAATATCCTAATTAAATTGAATTATCCTATTCCTAATTAAATATCCTAAGGCCGACGCTGGTTGAAACCTCTTATGATAGTTTAAATATTTGATAATAATAAAGTAATAAGTAGTAATAATAGTAAAGGCTGTTGGTCTGTTGGTATTCTGTTACAGGTGCACTTGTATAGTTAAATTTTACTTGTTGTACTTGTTAACAATCTACTAAAATAAAATGATTAGCAATGAAAAACAATTTGACTTGTGTCATGGGGGGCCCGTACAGTATACTCTGCACAGGGCCCGAAATATCCTAAGGCCGGCGCTGGGCAATTATCTTCATTCCCAATAGGCTATGTCGCCATTCCCGAGACAATTTTGAAGTTATTTAATACAATAAATTAATAATTTGTATTTAATCAAGAAATAAAAGTACCATATGTGATACCATATTGTAAGCATGTATAGTTTTTCCATATATTGGGGGCCTCGAAGGAAAAATTTGTGTTATACATTAAATTTTTTATAAAATGTTTTTCAAATCATATGAAATGAGTTAAAAGGAATGAAGTAGGAACATAGAAAGAGAAAGTTTACTCATGACCTATTTAAATATAAAAGTTCAAGAGGCCAACTTCTCATGTGTTGTTAAAGTTATGTCAATGAGTTTGACCCCTAAGGTATAGGAAATTAATGGAATTAAAGTAAAATTATTAAGCATTTTAACTTTGCTCATTATGTGTGGAAGGTTTATAAGTCACCAGTCTTAATTTTTTCTTGTAAGAATTTTCTGGCTTTCAAAGCAGTCTTTCTTGAGGCCTGTCTGGCTTAGTCTGAGTTACATCAGGTACATTGAGAGATTCCTCCTCAATAGTATCCTGATCCATCCTTTGGGGTAATGGTTCTAACTTAACCCCACATTCCAAAGGATATAATAATGTGATATCTCTGGTGGTTTCACCAGTTGCTGTTTTCAGTTTTACCAACCTTGGTAATTTCGTCTTCACCAGTTTTGAGTTCTAAGACTTTTCCCATTGACCAATGTTGTGTTGGAGTCTTGTCATGTATCAACACAATGTCCCCAATTTTAATTGAATCATTCCAATTTTGTTTTGTCAATTGTTTATGTCTTTCTTTAAGACTGGTTAAGTATTCTTCTCTCCATTTTGTTATAAACTGAGTTTTGATTTGTGTCAAATGTTGGTATTTTGTGTTGAGTTCTTTGTGTCCTACTACCCAATCTGGATCCTCTGTACTGTTATGTTCATATTCTGGTAACATGTTTACTGTTTCACCCTTAATTAGGTGGTTTGGTGTGAGAGGTTCTGGCTCATTATAACCATCTCCCACATAAGTTAATGATCTGTTGTTGATAACATTTTCAATTTCTGACAGAACAGTCATGAGTTCAAAATGTTGTAGATGTTTGGTCCCAATAGTCTTTTTAAGACAATGCTTCACAGTCTGTATGTTTCTTTCCCAAATGGAACCATACCATGGTGTATTAACAGGAATGTACTTCCAGGATATATTTTGTTTGATTAAGTGAGTTTGTTCTGTCTCACTGTCACAAATCTGGTGAATAATTCTTTCACCAGATTTGAGGTATGTGGCATTGTGTAGTTTTGGGTACAGAATTGTGTGCACAAAGTCGTCTGAAAGCAGCAATAAAAGCCTCTGCTGTCAGATCTTCTACTATGTCTAGACATATGGCACGTGTTGCAGCACAGGTGAAGAGAACAATGTACACTTTGTATTCCTTTGAATCCATTTTGTCTCCAAAACTCACATTCACCGCTCCAGTGTAGTCAATACCCGTGGTTTCAAATGGCTGAATAAATGTTACTTGTTCCACAGGTAGGTCTGGAGGGCTTGGGGTCTTAAAAGGTCGTGAATGGATAAGTTTGCAAGGAATGCATGTGTTTAAAAATTTCTTTGTTTCAGTTCTACTCATTGGTACCCAGTAAGTTTTTCTCATCTCTGTCAGGGTTTGTGGAACCCCCATGTGGTGTATTTTGTTGTGGCTATCCCTGATGATGAGATTTGTGAAGTGATTCCTCCTTGGAAGAAGAATTGGGTGCTTAGAGTTTTAAGTCAAAATTGACTTGTTGAGTCTTCCTTTAGACTTTATCAGACCCTCTGCATCCAGGTACGGATTTAGATTCATGACAAGTGAAGGAATTCCTTTGTTTAATGTTTTACTGGACCTAAGATACTTCAACTCCTTGTCAAATTCTGAAACTTGTATGCTTTTCAGCCAGTATTTTGTTGCAGTTTCTGTTAAGTTAGAAAAGGCCTTCTGAGGACAGTGTTTGAGAAGGTAGCTATTGACAAAGTTGCAGTAATAGACTGTAATTCTCAAGAGTTTGTTGAGTTCTGAATAATGTTTATAGTAAAAAATAGGCTTGTCCTCAGTGATCTTTTCAGTTGTTGTAGAGTTGAGTGTGAGGTTAACTCTTTCGGCTGGCGAAAGATCCTCGTATGTTAGCCATTCAGGCCCTTCATACCAAGGTATGTGTTTGCAGTTTTGATTTCTGTTAGTCTGTTCTTCACAAATATGTTTTTGCAAGAAGTTGTCTCTGTGTTGGTTACCCATGTTAGACAAATTTGACTGTCTGTCCATAAGTAAATGTCTGTTATGTCAACTTCTTTATACACTTGTGAGAGAAAGTCTACTGTTTTGACTCCCAATGAGACAGCCAATAATTCAAGTTGTGGTACAGTTTTCTTTTGGCTTAAAGGTTAGAGCAGAGCATTTTTACACTTTTTTCGATTTTCGTTTTGTAATAGCGCGGAAAAGCGGCTCTTCCACGTCAAAAGTGAGTGTATAAAATCTCAGAGATCTGCAATAATATCTTCTGCCTCCGCACGCGCGTTGAAAATCCAAAAAATGCGCCAAAATACGCATTTTTTCAATATTTTCTTATAGTTTTAATTTTCATCCTACCTTCTTGTAATAGCGAGGAAAAGCATCCTAAAGGTTAGTTTAGACTAGTTTTAACTAGTTTAGACTAGTTTGCATATTCAGCCTATACGCTAATATAGAATCTAGAATCTAGATTCTGTAATCTAGAATCTAGATTACAGAGCTTTCCAAACTGGTGTGTCGCGACACATTAGTGTTTTTTGTATTTTGAAAATTTTGATTTTTCTATCAACAAAATCGGCTACAAGATAAACCACCTACTGAAAAATTATCTGATATTTGATATTTGATAACAAAAATTAATTAATGTGTCGTGAAAATTGTTATGCTTAAATAGTTTGTCGCCAACGTTAAAAGTTTGGAAAGCTCTGAATCTAGAAGCTTCCCCACAGCCTGGTATGGTGTGTTGCTCGTCATTGCCATATACGGCAATGAGTCAGTGAGTAATGACTGATGAGTCATGACTCACAACACTCTACCAGGCCTTCTTGCTCTCACTTACCCGCAGTGTTGTGCTAGCTACGTTTCGGGTAAGATGTGGATTGTGTTGTCGCTGTTAATACATCTTGGAACACGACAACACGCATATGTGGACACTATACTGCATATTTTAGTGCATAATAATACGTTGGTGTAATATACAAAACTCTGCAGAATGCAAGAATATTTTACGTTTTAGGAGTAATTTCTTAATTTTTATATTAATTACTCTGTTTTTCACAATGACAGTACCAGCTCAAGCAACAAGAACTTCTTCAAGTTGCCCTATATTTGGGGCTCCAGCTGATCTAGACAAGAGGTGCCTTCCAACCTATAAGGACGTCATGAAATATTTTCATCAAATAAGGTTGAATCTGAAGACATCGAAGAAAGAGCCTACAGTTGCAGAAATTTCGGGTGTTCTCTCAAAAACTCCCGAAGATTTGTGGAAAACAGCCTCTATTCCTACTGTTTCTCATAACCGTGTCGTTCAAATGATTAAAAATTACCATGAAAAATGTCAAAACCTTCTAAAGTCAATAAAAAGGAAACAAGATAGTGACTCATTCAAAATTAAATTACAAACATTTCAAAATGAGGCAGAAAACAAATTATTTGACATCACTGCTTGCAAATGTGAAAATTTTGATAAGTGTTCATGTGAAAACCATCTCAAGGTTCCAGCAATTGAACAAGACTTCCTTAAAGATCAGAGAACAACAAGAAAATTGGCAATAGGCTCTCTTGATGTTTCACAAACTCGTAAAGATCTAGCAACTACTGCTAGAAGACAACAGAGAATGAAACAGTATGAACCAAACCCATCTACCAGTAACGGACAAGCAACTGAAACACTGTCATCAACAGCAAGTGAAACAGAAGGAGCGGATTCTGATTATGAACCGACACAGAGAATCAATGCAAAAAACTTCACTTTTTTTTACGTGAAGGTCAAAATATGAAAATAAAAACCCACTCTAATAGACAGAGTTTATTTCCACGACAGTTTCGACGCCCGAGGAGGATGCCAGTGGGCGTCGAAACTGTCGTGGAAATAAACTCTGTCTATTAGAGTGGGTTTTTATTTTCATACAGAGAATCAAATCGATGGAACAATCTCATCATTGGCTATAGCTTGTGACAGAACTGGTGTGTCAGATAGGTCTGCTGCTATAATTGCTTCGGCTGTTCTTGAAGACGTGGGAATTATAAACGAAAAGATTTAAGTTCAGTAATAGACAGATGGAAAGTAAGGAGAGCTAGAAAAAGAGTGAGATCTATCATTTAAAAGAGAGATTACGAAGAAGAAACTATGGAGACTATCTATTTCGATGGAAGAAAGGACAGAACTGCAGTGCAAGAAAAAGTTGGCAGTAAAGGTTATCAAAAAAATATAACAGAATAACATGTCACTTTGCTTCAAGAACCAAACTCGCATTATATTGGGCATGTAACTCCCGCTTCTGACTCAGCACAGAGTATATCTTCTGCAATTTTGGATTTTTTTCGCTCAAAGGAGATTGATACTTCAGAAATTAAAGCCATTGGATGTGACGGGACAGCAGTTAATAAAGGACCAAAAGGAGGAGTGATAAGAAATATTGAAGAGCACTTTCAGGGAGCACTCCAGTGGCTGATTTGCTTGCTTCAAATTAGTGAATTTCCCTTGCGGCACATAGTGACTGACATTGATGGTAAAGCAACAGGTCCTCATAGTTTTACGGGGCCTATAGGAAAAGAGTTAATTGATTGTGAAAAGAGACCTGTTGTTGAGTTTGAAGCAGTTGAAGTGGAAGAAATTGTAGTTGACAGAGATGATCTGAGCACAGATCAGAAATATTTGGCAGAAATCTATGATGCTGTGTCAAAAGGTGAATGTACTCCCTCTCTAGCTCAAAGGAAACCAGGCAAAATGGCACACTCCAGATGGGTGACAACTGCTAACCGCATACTTCGTCTCTACGTTTCAACTGAAGAACCTTCAGACAACCTTAAGTGTATCGTGGATTATATTATGAAAGTTTATATTCCAATGTGGTTTCAAATCAAGAGAAATTCTTCAGCAACACAGGGAGCCAAACATCTTTATCAAATGATACAACGCTCGAGGTCGTTGAGTGCCCGCTGTATAGAAATAGTTGATCGTGTTACTCAGAGAAATTCCTATTTTTCTCATCTTGAGAATGTTCTCCTTAGTATGATTCACGATGAAGCAAAACATATCAGAGAATTAGGATGGAGGAGAATCCTTAAAGCCAAAGATTCTGAGTCAGCCGCAGTGAGAGTGTTTAAGTTGCCCACGTTGAACTTTCAGTGCAGTGAGCACTACAACATGATTAACTGGTAAACTTGTGAGCTGTCAGAGCCTCCTCTGACAAAAGTTCTATCACGCTCCGACATCCTGAACTATATCTCATCAGTAGAAGTACCTGATTTCATCCCACGCTTTCCTTGCCACACCCAAGCGGTTGAACGGCATATAAAGCTGGTAACAGAGGCTTCAGCTGCAGTATGCGGTTCAGATGCAAGGGATGGATTTATCAGAGCAAGATTAGAATCCAGAAAGAAAATGCCAAGAATGGAAACAAAAAGTAACTACAGTGTGTAACTAGCTTAAGTCGATAATGGTAGGATGGTTGGGTCGGGGCAGGGAGGAACTCGAAATGCAGCCACCTCCACGTTGTGAGTTCTGGGTTATTTTGTCAATATAGTACATTCAATATTGACGAAATAAGCGAGGAGCTGCATGCATATTGCATAAGTCATCAAAAATAAACCAAGCATATGCAAAGTAAACTGCATTGGTGGACCTGAATTATTTAATTGCTCAAATATATAAACTTCTTAAATTACTAAAATATGATATAATGAAATGTTAATTGCATTACTTAATACATAATTCACGAATAAACTGTGGTGTAGGGCCGAAGTTGACCATAATAGCGTCATTATAAAATACGCTATTTATGTAAATTTTCCCGTATTTTGGAACGTTTGCGGAGGCAGAAGAAATTATCGCAGGACAAAAATATTTAAAATTAATCTAAAATAAACCTTTAGGATGCTTTCCCTCGCTATTACAAGAATGTACGATGAAAATTAAAACTAAGAAAATATTGAAAAAATGTGTATTTTGGCGCATTTTTTGGATTTGCAATGCGCGTGCGGAGGCAGAAGATATTATTGAAGATCTCTGAGATTTTACACACTCACTTTTGACGTGGAAGAGCCACTTTTCCGCGCTATTACAAAACAAAAATCGAAAAAAGTGTAAAAACGCTCCGCCCTATTAAGGGTGTCACTTTTGCCTTTCAATAAACCAAGTTACTTTCATTTTCATTAGTTAAATAGGCACAACGCCCATAAGCTTGTGTGCTGGCATCTGTAAAAATGTGTAGTGTTTGGGGTTTCAATCCATAGCCAGCAAATTCTTGGTACGAAGATGTTTTGAACTTTGTTTAAGTCTGTGGCCAATTTTTTCTGAAGTTGGTCTTCCACTGAAAGTGGTTCATCCCAATCAATTTTCTTTTTCCATAAGTTGCAAAAGGATTTTGGATCTTATAGTTGTTGGTAAATATAATCCAATGGGGTCAAAAGTTTTGGACGATTCTGAAAGCACTTGTCTTTTTCTATTGGCATTTGGATTTAAGTTACAACTCTTTGTGCAAAGAGTGTCATTGTGTTCGGAATTCTGTTTTAAAAACCAAAGCATTCCAAGTGTTTTTGTGTAATTGTTAGGTTCAATGTTCCCTTTGTTGTATTTTATTATTTGTTCAGTCCATTTGTTCAGTCCAAAATTTCCTTGCTTCATTATGGGTTGTGACATTTCGTAAATTTCAAGCAATTCCTCTTCATTTACAGTGGAACCAATGAGGTTATCCACATAAAAGTTTTGTTTTAAAAACTGAACTGTTAAGTTCTCTTGAAATAAGTTTTGGTGGTTTTAATTGTTAAAGCAAGAATACTTAGAGAACAATTTGCTCCAAAAATAATTACTTTAAATTTGTAGGTTTTGAAACCTATGTTAATGTCATATGGATCATTAAACCACAAAAACCTGAGATGATTTTTATCATACTCAAGCTTCAAATTTATACAGAGGAATGCTTTCTCTGTCACTCTGTACCGCATAATTGTCTAAACGGAAGCAAAGGAGAATTTATACAAGATCTGAGACAAGATTTGGGTCTTCCATGAGACAATCATTTAAACTAACAGAATTTGTATCCTTTAAACTACAGTTGTATACTAATCTTAGTTTAGTTGTGGATGAGACTTCTCTGTAAACTCCCCTGTGTGTTAAATAATGACCACCTCGTTTTTTAAAGGGTTCAGCAGTAACTTTTTCAATGAAGCCCCTTTCTATTTTTTCTTTGAATATGTTGTTGTATTGTTCTAAAAGAGTGTCATTTTTAAGTTTTCTGTAATTTTTATACAGATGTGCCTTAGCTCTTTCAAATTGTCCATTATTTCTGGACAAGGTTTTTTCCCAAGTCAGCTCCACATCGTATTGATTGTCTCTGTGTTGTAATGTATCCTTAAATTGTTGTCATCAATTAGTCGTCATGTGTAATTGTACTGTCCTTTATGCCAACTGATTCTAATAGTCACAACTGCTGTAACCCTTCATCCAATGTGGAATCATTTTCATTCAAATGATGTGGGATTACTACAGTGTTTTTGTTGTTCGAGTTTGTTACACAGTCAGAAATTTGTGAATATGGTGATTTTGTTTTGTGTGAATTTTGTTCCTGTTCTGTGTTTTCTGTGTCAGTAGTAAGATTGTATTTAGTTATATCACCCAAAGGTGCAATACTGTAACATCACAAAAAACCTATATTGAAAGGCCAAAAGCACGTGAATGCAATTCTTAAAAGCATCAATAACAGAAACGTTAAAGTGCTTTGGGTTAAAAATGAAACAGTTCTTCCTAAGTGGAAAGATCAAACGATTATCCTGTGCAAATATAACTACGATGACTTCAAAACACTGACTTCTTTCCTTATGAGATAAATTGTTAAAAATTTCGTAGAAGTTGTTGCCCAATCAAAGTGAGTTTGAGAAGAGAAGATGATAAGGAAACAAAGGACTTTCTTCATCGGATGGTTGTTACTGAGAAAATACGACTAAAGCATAAAATACGCCATCAATTTTTCATTTTTGAATGAGGACAAACACCGTTCACGACGACTCGAATGTCTGACGCATAACAATGTAATGGATGTTTATTTTTTATTTTGGCGTAGTTTTTCACAAGTAATTTAAATAGAGGAGGTACGTCATTCTCCGTAAACGCGAAGGAGTCTGTCTCCCCAATGGAAGAGCTTCTTTAACGAGTGAACGAAATAAGTAAAAGCAGAAAAAAACGGAAAATCATATTTATAATTTAAGTTTGTAAATAACTGATACACGAAGAACTTATTTCTTGCCTGCCATAACGCATCAACAATGATTTCTAAAAGATAAACTTTTGTTCACAAAAATAAATAAGCAATTAAAAGAAAAACACAAACTGAGTCTCATAGAAGAAGTTTACTCGGTTAGTTTGTTCCACTATAACTAACACAAAAAACAAAGTAAATTATACAAGCCGCAAATAAAACAACAACAACAACTATCGACAGAAAAGCAACAAAACAAAAGAGTTTTCAAATAGAATGAGGAAATTAAAAGAAATACTTCAACTTTGCTAAACATTTTTAATAACTGTTTTTTTCTTTGATGAGAACAGAAAAACTTAAAAAGAAAATAAACTCTACTTCAAAAATATTTCCTTATTTGCTTTTCGTACTTAGTCCACGGTTCCAATTTCCGAAAATAGATCAAAGAACTAACTGCAAAAAGGTTAGAAAAATATATTTATATAAAAAAAAAAGAAATTACTCTCAAAGAGGTGTAATTCAAAACAACAAATTTCAAACAAATTACTCAGTTTTTTTCGTTGTTGTACAAATTACTAATTAATTATCGCGCGCGAAACTTTTTTAGCAATATTTAAACTTTTAGATTTTGTTTTCCTTGAGTAAAATAGCGTATTCATAATATATATATATATATATATATATATATATATATATATGTGTGTGTGTGTGTGTGTGTGTGTGTGTGTGTGTGTGTGTGTGGCAACGCCAGCATCCGAAGCTCATTGGAAAACACCGTTTCCCTATAAGCACAGTAACGACACTGAGGTCATGGTTGGAATCCCGATGGTGCTGACGATAATAATGCAGGAGTTAGAAGAATAGACCGCATTAGTTGGTCTGAGCACTGTGCCAGTTTCTGGCCTTCCTGAGTGATTATTATTAACGTGAATTGACCTTGACCTTCGTCAGAATGAACAGTTCGGGCGGAAGCAAAATTATAAAGTGTGTGAATTTAACCATACTTGTAGCGCAGTTTCGGAAAAAAGTTAGCCTAGACAATAACATTTTAAAAATCATATAATATAAAAATTACTAATCAGTAGTGACTGAGTTTTGTTTTTGAAATTTTATTAGTGTCACCAAAAAAGAAAAAAATATTAACAAAAACGGAATATTACTAATTAGATTTTTTTTATTTTTCAAAGATATTATTATTCACAGACGAAACTGTTCGTCCAAACATTGACCTTCCGCAAGCACAAGTTTGAATGATCTTCATACAATCTAAATTTGGTGCTTTGGAACTACTTTGAGTAATACACGCGTTATTATTGTCTAATTGTATCTACTCTTGCCACTTAAGTACAGCCACTGTAATTCCACTATTTCATCTACAGTATATACAAGCAGAGATATACTATATATCTATATATGTATATGCATAAAATGGGTGGCTTGAGTAAGATATCAATTGCAAAGAAATACATGATATTGAGTGCAAATGACAGAGAATACAAGTGCAGTGTTTTTTAGTCAAAGTGATATCTAATGCAAGTGGTGAGATTTGAAGTGTATTTGTTTGCAAGTGCGTGGAGTGACAATGCAAGTGCTACACGCAAAATTATGCAGGACTCTCAAACCCTGTCGCCAGTGTTTGCAAGTGATACGTAATTCAGTGTGCGCGGGACTGGAAAATTGCATTACTCTCACACATTGTCGACAGGGTTTGAAAGTGATATGTAATTCAGTGGGCGCGGAATGGAAAACTGCATTACTCTCAAACATTGTCGACAGGGTTTGAGAGTCTTGCATAATTTCTACGTGCAGACTCTCAAAACTGTGTCACTTGCATTCAAATCGGAGTCTTCGTTTTCTATGACTGAAGAACGGTGATATTTACACTTCGATTGCACTGAACAAAATCTCTGGAGTTTCGTACAAGTTTTAATGTTATATATACCTTACAACCTTACAAAGGTTCCGCGCGATGATTTCTCATTTCGCGAAGGTCAAGCTTGTCGCCCCTCCTCTCCCCGCTATATATATATATATATATATATATATATACACACACACACACACACATATATATTATTAATAATAATAATAATAGTAATAAGCAGCCTGATAAGATAAACATAGGCTACAGGTTTTCATTATTAATTTTTAAAGATTTTTTGGATCTTTTCCATTATAGCACCCCCAATTTCTTTTTTTTCACTTAGTAACAATTTTGCGGGTAGCAAAGGTATCCCGCCCTACAACTTTAGAATGAGACGTGAATGTAAAAATTAACCAACTAGTTAGGTTAATTGAATGTCCGGTTAGGTCAACTGTACGCCCTTGACATTTGGTATCGGTTAAGTCGAGATATTTTCGTTAAAACGAATGAACATATCACGATTTAACCTAACCAATCGTCAAGGGCGTACAGTTGACCTAACCGGGCATTCAATTAACCTAACTAGTTCATTTTTACATTCACGACTCATTCTAAAGTTATCGGGCGGATATTTTTGCTGCCCGCAAAATTGTTACGAACTGGAAAGAAGAAATTAGGGGTGCTGTAAAGGAAAAGATCTGATTTTTTTTATGTAGTATAGATTGTTGTTGTTTTTCTCAAATTTTATATGTGAAACGCATATTATTTAGTAAGAAGATCATTCAGGAAGCAAAACTGAAACTGAAAAGGCACTTTCTGTAACTTACTCTTTCCATGAAAAGAGTATTTTATTTGCATGCATTGCTGCATATCTATTATCGTACTAACACTTCCGAGTTGGTTCTAACTCTTCATTCTCAAATATATATATATATATATATATATATATATACAGGGTGGGCCGTAAGTTTCCATACATAGGAAAAATAAACATTTTTTTATGGACAACCATTTTTATTTATATAATATGCTCTACATGGTTGCCATTGTTTTGAAAACACATTTCAATACGTGTTCCCCACTGTTGATGAACACGCATTAGCACAGTTGACGTTATGCTTGTAATGGCGTTGGTGATACGTTCCTTTCGATGATTTATGTCTCGTATCTTTTCCTGATACACCATGGCCTTCAAGTGCCCCCAAAGATAGAAATCAAGGGGGGTGAGATCTGGGGATCTGGGAGGCCACTCCACAGGACCACGCCGACCAATCCAAGCATCCGGAAACTGCTGATCCAAATACCGACGCACGTGAAGACCATAATGAGGTGGAGCTCCATCTTGCTGGAAGTAAACTGGGAAGTTACCTTCCTCGTTTAGCAGGGATGGGAAAATCTCTTCTTGCAACATGTTAAGATACCTTTCGGCATTAAGATTTCCACTGACAAAAATTGGTCCAATAATTCTGTCACCACATATCCCGGCCCACACCATCACTTTACCGGCACCTTGCATCTTCGTCGGACTCAGCCAGTTAGGGTTAGCATTACTCCAATAACGTATGTTTTGCCGATTAACCTCTCCATTGACGTAAAAATTTGCTTCATCAGTAAACAAGATCTTACGTCAAACGCATATTCTTAGGGTATCTGAAACATAAAAACAAACGTTTAATTTTGCCTATGTATGGAAACTTACGGCCCACCCTGTATATATACACGAGGGTATTTCAATAAGTATCAACATTTTTATTTTAGTGATAATATACTGTAGTATATATAATATATATTCGTAATAACGAGCCAAACTGAGATCCATAGGCTTATTTATGCTAGCAACAGTATAGGCTTATTTAGGTTACTCGTAGCTGTCACATATCGTACGAGTAGTGAGCATGGCTGCGCCGCTTTCAATTTGTACTCTGGAAGAACAGAGATCCGTGGTTCGTTTTTTGTGGGCAGAAGGTGTGAAAGGAGCTGAAATTCACACGTGTTCATGTGCTCAGTATTTGAATAATGCGTTACCACGGCGAAGTGTGTACGAGTGGATTCAAATGTTCAAGCAAGGTCGGACATGTGTGACAGATGCTCAACGCTCAGGACGACCGTCAACATCAACCAGTGGTGACAAGCAAGAAGAAGCCAGAGCATGATTTTCGATGACAGAAGATTAACAATACAAGAAATTGCATCTTCATTAGACATCAGTCAAGGGTCAGCCTATTTGATAGTGCATGACATTCTTGGCTTTCACAAGGTTTGTGCAAGATGGGTGCCCAAACAGTTGACAGAAGAGCACAAGCGTAATTGTATAGACGTCTGCTCTCGTCGTTTGGCGCGGTATCATAATGAAGGTGAAAACCTTTTTGGAGCGCATTATCACTGGAGAGGAAACATGGATCCATCACTATGAACCAGAAAGCAAACGACAGAGCATGCAATGGAAGCATCCAACATCTCCCGTTGCAAGGAAATTCAAAGCGCAGCCGTCAGCAGGTAAAGTTATGCTGACACTGTTTTGGGATACAAGAGGCCCTATCCTTGAACATTATCTAGAACGTGGAACTACAGTAACAAGTGCATCGTATTCTGACATGCTTCGGAATGAGTTAAAGCAAGTAATTCGCACAAAACGGAGGGAGATTGTCGGAAGGTGTTATTCTGTTACACGACAATGCGTGCCCTCATACCGCTGCACAGACTAGAAAATGCCTTCAAGAACTTAAATTTGAAGTTCTCGACCATCCAGCCTACAGTCCAGACCTAGTACCTTCGGATTTTTACCTGTTTGAACCACTAAAAGACGCTTTGAGAGTTCAGCGATTCCAATTAGTAGTATTACCGCAAAATGTTAGAGTGCAATGCAATTGCAAATGTTGCAAGAGTGCTAACCCCCACCCCCTTTGTTGCAAGGCACCCAATATTGCCAAACCTCCACCCCCCTTTGTTCCAAGGCACCCCCTAGATGGGGGAATGTTGCAAGAGCAACAAGGGGTTATGCAACTTGGAGGCGGATTTATCCCCCAAGCTGCAATGAACCCCGCTGGGGGAGACCTAACCTAAGAGAGAGAAAGGAAGAGAGGTGTTCGCCCGGCAGGAGCCAAGCGCATATTAAGATTTCAGCCGAGCGGCCGTTGTCTTATATAACACCTAATCAGCCAGTTGGCTTAATCAGCCATTTGACATAGAAGGCTGAGTTGCCAGTTGGCGCTATTTATTTAATTAAAGCATATATTCTGACTTAATCAGCCAGTTGGCTTAGAAGGCTGAGTTGCCACTTTGCACTATTTACTTAAAGCATATATTCTGACATAATCCGACATTCTGACATAGAAGGTTGAGTTGCCAGATAGCGCTATTTATATAATTAATCCATATATTCTGGTTTACAAATCCCGTTTAGAAGCCAACCAATTGATATAATTCAATACCGTGCTCAAGCTAAAAGGATTAAATAAAACGCCATTACATCATTCTGTTTATTTAGGCGAATTAATGGAAATATATAGAAATATACATTGGAACATATATATGATCAAAAATAATAATAGCATACGGATGATGAATATATAATAAATATACAATGGAATATATATATATGATAAAAAAATAATAATAGCATTACGAACGGGAAATGTATAATAAAAAATATACAAAACGTTGTATTATCAATATATTAGTACAGGAAAAATATATACAGTTATATTAAATAATTAAATATATTGAAAATAATAATATACGAAACGTATAATCAAATGCATATTTGTACAGGAAATATATATATAATATATATATATATATATATTAGGGTGTCTCTTATTGGGTAGTCAAAAATTGAAATGTTGAATTATTTTATCTGCGCCCCCTAAAATAGTTCCATTTAGCATAAAAACTAAAACTTGAAAGTTTGACACAAATTGGCTCATATTTAGGGGTCACCCCCGGCTAATAAAAATGGTGACCATGGCATAATAGCTCCTGACATATGATTATGCTCATTATACACATAATTCCTTCCTTCTTTTTTTAGTTTGATTCGTTTTTATAAGTATAGGCCTTCTTATTTATCATTGATCCTTTTCTAACCTATCCTTGATGTTGTTATAATCCATCCTTTGGTCCTCAATCCTTCTTTATCCCAATCCTTTTTCTCCTATCCAAAATCCTTCCTGGCTCTTTTTTTTATATACAATCAGCAATGAAGCATTGCTACAAAAAAAACCCATTAGTTTATTATATAGAGATAAATTCAAAATGCCAGTGCTATTTACATATTTTAATTACTTTAATTAGCATTATTTCCTTATACAACATTTATTTAATATACAATGATTACACAATATGGTGTATTTTAAGGTGCGACCTCATTGATGGTTATTTTTTGAGAAGAACAGCTTTTGATGGAACTGGGTGACTCTGGCGGTGTTTTGCAACAATTTGGAGCAGGAACTGGAGCTGCTCTTCCCCCACTGTCAATTTCTTATTCAGCTCTTGAACTAAAGCTACTGCACGTTCTGCCCGGTCATTATGTTCATTTTAACGTTAAACTTTACCGTTACATGAGATACATTAATGGATTAGGTTTGCATAGTCAATAACGGCCCAAATAATGTAGAAGTTGTAGCCAAATGCATATGGAAATATACTCATAAATTTGAGGCTGCAACATCATAAAGACAGAGGCTGCAACAACTGAGCGGAAGCCTTTTTTTATTTTTCTCCTTCTTTTCCTTTAATTACTACTTCATTCTCAAAAAAGTTATTGATATAGGTTCACAAATACTAATTACCACAATATTGTAGCTAAAACAACAGAAAATTTGACAAAATCAGCGACTATAAAAACACCAGCAGCAACGAAAACAACAGCGCGTGCTTGTAGAGCGTGCAGACGAAACCACGTGATTCGAAGCGTCATTGTAATTGGGTAATAAGGACAGCTCTGACCGGAGCGCATTAGAAGGTTCAAAAAGTAAATTAACATAGAGTTTTAACCTTGTAGGTATATTGATACATGTAAGCTGGGCTTACGAAAAATGTTTTTGTTGTTATAACTAACTACGGGGATATTTTTATAAAAAAATAATAAATTTCTGCTCAAACACTGCACAAAAACCCCCCGCACCCCTCTAGTGACGCCACTGATAGAAACACAGATCATGAAACACATGTCAGGTAAAATTTCCATTGAACTAAATTAAATTCTTTGTGACAAATAGCAACATTGTTTAAAACTTCATAATATGTGTATAAGAGCATAAATTCTAATTTTTTCATTAAATTCATTAAATTTTTTTCAAACACTAATAACAAAATCAGTATAAATAATTGTGAAAAATATAAATAACATAGTTTATTATCTGATAATAGCAAAAAAGAAGTATAGTGATACACAGTTACACACCTTTTACTTATGACAGCAGAACACTGAATGATGACAAATAAACAATTGCAGCATAATCTGGAGCATTCTTGATGAAACATGTTTAAACAGGTTGATCTTGTCTTATCAAGCAATATTTTCAGCTACAAACTTGACAATTATCTCTAATATATTCATTTAATTGAATTCATCATAAATATGATGATTAATTAATTAAAAACATATGTTTAGTATACTTGACAACTGCTAGTAATTTCAACTATTAATTGCATAAATAATAGCTATATTTTATGAACTTTAATAAGCGGGGGCGACCTCTAAATATTGTTCAATCCAAAAACAATTTTATATGTGATGTTTGTTCAAGCAATGGAACTGGTTGAGGGGGCGCAACCTAAACAAATCAACACTTCGAAAATAAGAGACACCCTAATATATATATACACAGTATATACACAATTAAATAATTAAATATATGTCCTTTATGTTCCACGGCGCAAAACGCTAAACTCACACGTAATCGAGTCTACATCAACATCGCTATTACTTTGTACCACGTGGTAAACCCGTCCAAGCAACACTTCACCGTTTAACTGATACAGAGGCCTATACTCGACATAAATGGCTTTCATATCGTTCAATACTATTTTTGTGCCTACTTTACATCCGGTTGGCAAGTTATCTTTAAATACGGCTAGAATACAATCAAAAGCACGCACAAAGAGGTCATCGTTAACCACAACATCATTATTAAATACAAGTTTATAAAGAAGCCTTTCCAATGGAGGACTTTTTCTTACCGTCCCGAGCTTTTCAATCGTGAACTCTTCTTCAAACTGCATAGCGGCAATTGAAATAATCTTCCAAGTCGTAACGACAGCTATTCATTATATAGAGGTACAGCTCTTCAGGATGAACAGTGTAGGTGAGCTCAGCCCTGTACCACTCAAGTGCTTTGTACCAAAGTTCAGGATATTTCGAAGAATCTAAACCTTTTAAATATACATCCAGCTCTAGCCCATTCTCGCCTTGTTCATTCCTACACTCGATAAATCCGTCGAGCAGAGCGGTGTATGCGTATTCAAAAACCGTGTCAAAATAAATCAATATCCGTAACACGAGCGTCTAATATAGGCTTCAGCTTGCGGAATCCGACGATTTCAAACATTCTGTCGAGGATTAAATGGTTTCGCGTAGGGACAAGAACGTCATTATCAGATGCGTTCTTCTACATCAGTCGTATATCAATGCATGGTTGTTCGTTATTTATACACAACGTGCAAACAACGGCATATGAGGGGGCGTCACTACTCTGCTCTCTTCTTGTACCTACACCTGCAGGTATTTTATAACGGTCCTCTCCCCACTTCTCAACTGTCACGAAGACTCTATTCATCTCCTCAACACTTAAATAAATAACATTACGTTTGCTTGCTTGCCTGCAAATCGTTTCAAGTACATAGTTAATGGTACCGGATTCATCCCTGAACACGCGCAATGACTTCGTCACGGAGACATCGTACGAGGCGTTGAGAATGCTTCTCAAAGGAAGTTCCATCGTATTCGCACGTCCACTCGGTTCAAGCTCTGAGATGACTATAAGCCACAGGTAGACGGATCGGCTCGACGGGCGGAGTGAGTCACGCTGATGAAACGTGTATGGGTTTGTTCGAACTCGTATGTTTCGTGAGGTACACGGGTGGGCGGCTCGCTGGGGGGAGCACGTCACACTGCTAAAGCGTGTACAGGCTTGTTCGAACACTTATTTGAGAGAAACATATGTCCATATTTATCCTTTTTGTTTATCAAGCGATACTCGTCTCTAAAGTCTGTTAAAAACTCACACAACCCATATAGTCCAGTCAATCTAGGCTATATTTTTGGTCAACCTGGAAGTAATTATAACAGAAATGGTTTCGTCGTTTTTGACATCCCCAAATATTCAGAAATAACATATTAAAAACTTACCATCATTGGGTGAGGCAATTTTTCAGAAAAATGGAATTTGCATTAACCCCTCACACCCCCAGGTTGGTAGGTCAAAATGACACCATCTTGTATTTTTCGTCCACAGCTAACCTTTAACATTAATATTTTTTCTTCAAATTTTCAGTAATCCTTCCTAGATGGTTAGCAAATATTTTTAATTGATAAAAAATTACTCAGTCCATAGGGGGCGCTCCCATCTCATGCTAAAAGACGAAAAACGAAACATCGCGCTGCGTATCGACCGCGATTGTAGGCGTTATTGACCATTGCTCAAGTACTCAAGTAAAATTGACCATTGGACATCATAATCGTAGAGGCTTTGATTAGGTCTTTCAAATGAACCCCAACACCACTAGTCTATCCTTCATAGTTTCGAAGATAATATATATTTTCATATTAACGACGTTCACTTGTTTTGATTTCGTTTTTTGGACATAACTCTTGGATAAACTGAGATATTGATCTGAAATTTAGTTTATAGAAAAATAGCATGCTATGTCAACTCAAATCAATACATAACGATTTCACAGGGATAGGCATTTTGATATAGCCTATGCGTGATGGTGAGTTAGTAAAAATCTGGGTCTGTATTATTTTCGTCACTGTTCTCTGCATTCTCTATGTCCAAAGGGTGCTGACAGTTCAGACAAGAAACGCCTTGGCATTCGCCACACAAGGCTGAGCATTTCAGTCCATTCTTGAAACACGTACATCTCGCGTTCTGACACTCTACCTTGCAGTTACATCTGAAAAGTTTTAGTAAGCTTTCTGGTGCTGGAGCTTTCGAGGTATAAACTGGTAGCAGTTTTCCTCTTTTCACAGTCCAACCCCATTCTTCTGGATCAAGATCTTCCAGTCCTCTCCAAACTTGCACTTGGAGGTAAACACGCAATGAATGGAATGATGCAGCTGCGGATGTTGGAGGCAAGCTCTCGGGAGACACAACTTTCATACTTGCAGCAACTTTCCGGTAGAATCTTGTGACACGAAGCTTATCAAGCGAGCTTTCTTTTTTCCGCCATAAACAATAAGCAACAACTTTTCTCCAGCAGTAATAACTTCTTCTCTTGTTGATGTTGAGTTGTTGAAAACTTGGCTTAAGCGTTGAAAGCTTTCGTCTTTCTTAAACTTTTGCAGGGCCACATCTTTACCAATGGAGAACAATCTGGACGTTGTATCACACCCAAGTAAGGCGTGAATAAGCAAGATTGCTTCGCAAATCTTCAATCCTAATTTCGATTTAGCGTACTTGATGTCCCACAGTTTGGTTTTCGCTTTCGATCGAGTTTTTTGCTCTGATGTGAAAAATATTCTGTGGCCATCTACATTAGCATGATGGAGCAGGAGAATGAGTAGATCGGTATCTTCTGCAATAACTTCTGGCAGATTCAATTGCTGTCTGTACAATCAAAAGGTCTGCATCACCAGATGATTGGATTGCTTTCATGTTTTCTTCGTTCATTTTAGTCGCGAACATTACTAGAAATCTCTGCTTGTTGTCGAGGTTAGTAAGAAACTCGTCTTTCTTCATATTTAGCTTCATTTCTCCTGTTAAACGTACAGGTATGCCCTGCTTGCCTTTGGTTCTGCGAATGTGGGTTGTATCTTTGGTACAAGGCTTCCCGTCATACCCATCAAATACAACGACTGTTCCCTCTCCGTAATGCTTGAGGACGTATTCTACATAAGTTTTGCAAATCTCGTTGTATGTTCTTCCTTTTGTCCATTGTACTCTGTGGAGTAAGGATCCTCCATCGAGGACATATGAAATATCTTTAGGAAGTGAAGCATCTGATTCATCAGGCGCAGTTGAAGACCAGATAGAATTTGCTAGCTGTGGTTTATTTGCTTCCCTTAACAAACCGTCTGTCTCTATAAGTGCAGGAGGAAATGTGCACAGCTCATACGAGAATGCTGTCTCCAAGTCTACAGCTGATCCCATACCTCTGACAGTGGTTATTAGACGTTGGAATAACAAGAGAGGATCAACGGGAATAACTTCTTCATCTATCTTAATAGTTGATCTTGCTTTCATTGTTATGGCCACGTCTTTCTTCTTGAACGTATAATCTGCAACTGGTTTTCCGGACATTGAAGCAAGAATGTTGCTTCCAATAACCTTGGCATTGTCTACATTGACAGTTGAAATAGCAATTTCTCCTGTGTCAATGCTCATGAGTTCCTTTCGGTTGTCGAAGGGGTTTCTTGCCACAGCGTACGCCAAGATTTTCAATGAATCTTTGAAATCTCTTTCAAGTCGTGCCTGTCTTGTTTCTTTATGCTGCTCACTACCTTCATACGTTACATCTGTAACTTCCTGCATCGCACGGTTTATTTCTGCACAGGCTGGTGTCGACAGTAGCCAAACTGATCTTTGTACCTCAGTCATTCCTCGTCCGTGAGTTAGTCCACCTGTTGTTTTCAAACTCCTCATAAGAACTTGTTCTATAACCAGATCTGTTGAGAGTCCAGCCCAAAATCTATTACTTCTGCGAACAACATGATAGCCTTCTCTAAACTTTGCGTAAACATTTGGATGTGTCTCTTTTAGATTTAACATTTTTTGAAGATAGATGCGTGTTGACTTAGCATACGCAAAATGTCCAGACGCTGCGAAAAATGGTAGCATGCTATACTCTGCCAGTAAATGAAGAAGGAAGTTTCCTGTTCTTTCGGCTTTTATGAATGTGCATAGTATTTCGACCATTTCTATGTATTGGAACCACAGTTTTGCAATTCTCGAGGAATCTAAGCTATGTTTGTAGTTCTCCAGTTTCTCAATCATCTTTGAAGACCTCCTCCTTTTCTACATCTTCCGAACTTATTTCTCTGAGATTGATTTATCAAGTAAATCTGAGATCTGTATTAAATCGAAGTTATCAGCAAAATTGAAAACATCTTCTGACTGAGTGTATTTTCATCATTGTCTAACTTAATAGGGCACTCGTATATTTCTGACATCATTATTGCATGAAGGGCACCTACAACTAGTAGATGACCACGAACGGCTCGAGATATTGCTTTCCCACTTAGCATGTGGGGCACCGTGTTTTCAGCATAGACAGTTTCTAACATTGTCTGCAGTCCGGAAGAAGTCATGAGATGCCCAATAGATCCAAGGAAACTCATGGCAGTGTGGACCCACCAAGTCGCAACACTATTTCTTTCAAAGGGCTTGCATCATCCACACTTTCTTGGATTTCAGTTCCCTTCCAGTACAGTGGCTGATCAAATGTTAGTACCGGTGACATGTTGTAGCGCTTTGCTTGCTCAGACACAAAATGCATGGTTGACAAAATGCACGATTCGTCGCTGGATTGCATATCGATCATCGGCATGAATATAACGGAAGCCTGTCCAGGGTGCTCTCCTTTATGCACCATTTGCATAAAGCCATTCCACAGTGGTCGTTGAGGTTTCAGCATCCAGGCACAATTCCATAAAATGTTGAAGCAACTTGTTGGATCATCGGCATGAAATTGAAATTGATGCAAATCTTTGTATGTTAAGGCGCAAGAAGATTTTCTGCGCGAGCGAAATATGTGATTTCGATGCTGCAAATGTCCACGATCTCCTTTGATGTGACATCTATTCTTGGCACTAATTTCGTGGAAGCTACCTTGGGAGTAACTGTAACAATTATACCCATACCGTGGAATGTATTTAGACCATCGATTGTTCTAATATTGTGATCAACATTGTCACCAACATGTTGTATGAAAGATTCATTGTCAATTCCTTCAATTTCTGTCCCCTGATGATACGCCGCACTTCTTTCAAACTTCTGAACCTCTGAGTAGGAAGAGCAAAATCCGTGACTGTGTAAAGAGTCAATCAAAAACCTTGATCCAAATTGTCTATGCATTTGCACTCCCAAGCCAATCTGAAGTGGGGCAATTATTGCTTTTGGTCTGACTGCTTGCATTATTGCCTGCCCAATAGAGGCAATTCGTAGATCACTGCTTTTGGCAACAAACATCTTTTCAAGCAGTAATCGTAAAGATTTGGGAAGAAATTCTTTGCAACGGGCACGAGATTCTATGTCTTGGGTGGATGGATACATTGTTGAAGAACTATCGCATTCTTTAATTTCACTTTTTAGCAGCTTTGCCGCAGTTTCAATAATGCGATTTTTTCAGTTTCTACGTCATCTGATTTCTTGCTTTTATAAAAATCATAGAGAATATTCTTTGTTTTTTGATCTGAATGTGACAACATTATGTTTCCCATTAATCTCCGTGACAACGATTTCATCTTTAAAATGCTCCATCAAACGACTTTTCAGCCATTTGGAAGTACATGCATGACTTGATGAATCTTTCAGATGATCCTGCATTATTGACAAAAGATCATTGATTGTGGTTTGTTCATCATCATTTTCTCGCAAATAATTCGCCACAAAAGCAAAGGCAGACTCTTGAGATTCATCATAAGGCCGACCCCTTTTTAAACTTTGACTAGTTTGTGTGTTACTATCGTATAGTTTTGGAATACCTTTTCCAATACGAAAGTTAGTACTACATGCTTGATGATACACCACATCTTCTGAATGTAAATCATTTACAAAAGCTATACGCCCTTTTACATCAACTGCCGAGCCATCCTTGCGCTGTTCGCAAACTTTTAGAATACTTATATCCAACTCACGATTCTTGTACATCACTTGAAAAGCTTTATTGTCCCGTTTATCTCTTTCGGTGATGCGGTTTTTGCAGAACAAACAATCCAATTTGTAATTAAAGTCGTGATCAGATCTTAAACTAAGTTTAAATGCAGTGGCATCAGAAGATGTGGATGCTTTCTTTTTATTGTAAGATGCAATGTTCTTCTTATTAATATATGGATCCCTACATGATATGTGTAGTTTGTCTCCAACTGTGACAAAGATGTCATCGTCTCTTTCTCTGCTAGCATAGCAAACACCCAAGGCACCTTTTTCTGTTAGTGTCACATAAGAATCACGGTCATCTATGACTTCTTTACATATTGCACAGGTTTCGAAACGTTCAGAATCCATTTTGAGCTGAAACAAAATAATAGAATTAATTAATTTTATTGCAAAATTACAGTGTTAATTTTGTTTTAGAAACTGATTGGACCTGGAAGTAATTACATTTTTAAGCGCCAAATTTAGGATTCAGGCGTATTAAGAAACTCGGATCATATATGATTTCGCATAGCGGCC
This sequence comes from Bathynomus jamesi, assembly GCA_023014485.1. Classification (NCBI taxonomy): domain Eukaryota; kingdom Metazoa; phylum Arthropoda; class Malacostraca; order Isopoda; family Cirolanidae; genus Bathynomus; species Bathynomus jamesi. Next base: position 118,683 of record JAJOZX010008402.1, on the reverse strand, counting down.
ATCCTGAAAATCCAAGATGGCCGCAATGGTGGGCCTACCGCCCACCTGACAATATCCTAAGCGCTATAATTATATTCCCTGACCCTGAAAATGTATGTTTCGACACAAAAATTGTGAACCTACATATATTAAACGAAGATATAAGTAAATGCAGGTTTTTCACACGTCGGCCATCTTGAAAATTCATGATGGCCGCCATAATTGACAAACTAAGCATCAGACACTATTCTATTCCATTTTAATGGTTTCGTTGATCATTAAAACCTGCAGAATGATATATTACAATAAGAAATTGATTGAATAGTAAAAATTTGGTGCCACTTTATTGTTACCGATGGTAGCGGCGGCCATCTTGGATTTACGGAAATTGGCCTGGCCCGTTTGTGGTAAGTTTTTAATATATCATTTATGTTGACGTAAGGGTGCGAAAACAGTTAAAACCATTTCTGTTACAATTACTTCCAGGTCCAATCACAGATTGACTGGACTAATAAGCCACCTCACTACAAACCTCATCATGATATATATTAATATAGTGGTAAAAATACTTAAGATTCTACATGATGACAAGATTTACATTCTCAACCGTAGCGTACGAGTAGTCGGTATGGTGTAACGTGACATAATATCGCTTGTCATACCACTCATCAACAAGACTCACTATCCATAACCGTTGCTTATCTTCTGAACGTGTTGCTTCTTCTACTTCGCGGTATATGTGAGCCTTTATAAAGGTTAGGTCTATAACATACTTCAATACATCGTCTGTACTACGAAATCCTACAACGCCCTCGCCAGGATACCTGTAGAGCAGTGGTTCCCAAACTTTTTTTACTCACGGCGCACTTTAGAACAAGTAAAAATATTTTGGCGCACTTTGTACATAAATTCGAAAATTTATTCAAAAGAGGTATTTATACATACTTTATTACGAATTTCAGTTTGTATTTTTCACATTTTGAAATATAATCTTGCTCTTTCGCGGCGCACCTAATTACATCTCGCGGCGCACGGTTTGGGAACCACTGCTGTAGAGTATTTGAACATCTTGGTCCTTCGCACGGCTCAATGTAGTCTTAAAAGTGGCAAAGGAAGGGGGAATAGGGAGTTTTTCAGTATCCACCACATCTTGGCTCTTTGCCGAATACCACTTCATAAATGTTGAACACGCAATATTAAAGGTAGCCATTACTATTTTTCTTCTACGCGGGAGAATACACGTCTGAGTTCAAGGGTATGCAGAGATCAACTGAGTACGCAGGGATAGAGGCATACTCAGGTAGCGGCAGGACTCACGTTACCGATTTACAGTGGGCGGGGCTTAGCTTTTTACTGTACACACGCACGCACGCACGCAAAGGAGAAAGTGAAACGCTAATTGAAACACGATTTATTTAATAAACGAAATATTCAAGATGTGTGTGTATATATTTACAAATACGTGATAATAAACATATCAATACACATATATATAAATACAATCAAGGTTTAAGGTAGCCAAAGGGTACGGTATCATAGGTACCCAGCACCTGGTAACGTTTCCTATAGGTGTTTCGGCAAACCTTTGTACCCCTAAGTTCCTTCACGCCCCACAGCTTCTGTGCCCGAAAATTGGGGGTACCTACAGTCATCTTCCAAGCACACTAGTTCCCTCAACGAGTCAAAGTTAACGACTCGACGGTTCGCATGGTTAAGCATGATACCCTTAGCCTTCACGATATTCTTCGTATCATCCCCTACCCTCACCCGTACCCCATAGGTTTTTGGCCCTGTTGACACAAACGAGTCTGCGTATGCGATGTCTCCATACTCATCCTTGATCTCGTCAGTTAGTTCTCCGAGGAACTCCCCAATAGCGGGCATGTATTCACCTTCCCTCGCTGAGAATATCATGCTATCTGTGTCAGCGTACAAAACCCTCCGCCCAAGAGAATGCAATGGGCCCCAACGTTTGATGTGTGCGTAAGCTGTTGTGAAGCTGGCTACAGGAATGTTTGTAACCTTTAAGACTTCACTATAACTTTGGGCCAAATCAACGTTATCTTTGCCAGTATTCTGTGCAAATTTACCCCAAAGACTGTTTAGACACAATTTTGCACTAAAGCGCTTGCCAGGGTTCTTAACAATTTGGGATTGGTCAAGCTGTATACCTTCACAGTCACGGTAACGCTGAATATAAGCCGTTTTTTCATCTTCGGTATCAAACCCTCGCGGATATCCTGACGCCTCAACCTTATCCTTCAAAAAAGCGTTTATATATATGGTGTGAAAGGGTTGGGTAGCTTCTGAAACCTCCACACCTCATGTATCTTCAGTATTCTATACCCATGGTGAACGGCTAGGGCCAGCTCAGTGCTTGTATATACACCTCTGATCTTACGCTGGTGGGGTGTATGGTCACAATCACCATTGTTCTCTTCTGCGCACTTCACGCACAGGGGAAACATGAGCTTGTGATCTATAACGACGGGTAAGATCGGCATCCATAAATCGCGAGGGGGGGAGCACGTCTACGAAAGAGAGTCCAAAGTAGCGCTCATTCAAGTTGGCTGAAAACTCCTCGATGGTTGGTATGGTGGGACCCACCATTTTTTCAGGTGCACCTACGGGGTACGGATTGTTCTTCATCACGTAGGGGTATAAAGAACAGAAGTCGTAGTAATGGAGTTTCACACCCTCCGTAGGCGGAAAGTATAGCTTGAAGGGATTTGTACGCCCTCCGAACAAGCTATCACCGCATTTGAGAGGATCCAGCACCATTGAACGTTTGATCGTGTTTATTTCTTCACGGTACTGTCCATCTGTTTCCATCCGTGCATCATACTCATGCTCCCACAAGACTTTGTGAGTGAACTGGGAGCCTATAACTTGATCGCGGGTGCGGGTCCACGCCACACTGTCGGCAGGAGGTCTACCGTTGATATCTCCTAGGATTCCACACTCACAACGGGGGCATCCGTGAAACTAGCAACCGTTAAATGAGTACACAGTCTTCTCACCAGTGGCATGGTTTTCATTTAGACCATCAACCCAAACAACACGACCATTAACCTTAATGGGTACTTCACCTGTGTTGCGGGCATGCTTTATATATACCCCGGTCTGCTGCTGTAGGTGTATGAGTCAGTAAATAGCCTTGTGCCCATAACTGCGGGGGTTGTTTCTGTGAATAACGGCTAAGGTGTCTTTAGGCATGAAGTTATTCTTGAACACCGTAAAAAATAATGAGGCGATGGTGGTTGCGACTTGCATTTGAAACGGCCTATGTACATCCTTCTAAAGGCCTGGAAACCTACTCTAAGCACGCGCACATCATTCACGCAATAACGCTCACATTCATCAGCTATATTATAACGATTAGATTAATTAAAACTGTTGTAGCATCGGTCAAAATCTTCACGTTCTTCTGTACTCATACATTCATAGTTAAAGTAATGTTTGGGCGGAGGTAGTCCTACGTAATTTAAAGTTTCGCTAGTGAGGAATGTGTAAGGGAAATATCCTTTTGAAACTTCAGCGGCTACACCCATCACCTTGGGTAGCTTTGCTAACTTACAAAGTGTGTATAATAAAGTGTCTTTAAACTGTACATTACCTCTTACTTGCATCTGTATTAGTTTGTTACCTCTTTTCAAGGGATCATCTGTAAATATCTCAGTGACTCGTCCTGAAGCAACTCCTTATAAAGGAACTGTGTGTCAAATTTTGCCCCGTTATGGGCGAGAATATACAGTCATTTTTTGAACTTGTCCGCTAACTTGACAATATAGAACACAAAGAGTTTCACAGGGCTATCGTGGGCACTCGTTTTAAAAATGTTTGTCCGTTTACCACATTTGTGACAATCATCACACTCGAGCTCCATACACTCATCACAGATAGTCTGGCTCACAAGTAAATGTGGAATAACCTCTGGTTTCAGCGTTCGTGTATGTTTCTATATCGTAGTACACAGTTATACAAGGGCTGTTTTTAGGTTTAGCATCTTTCATATAACATACATGCTTTACTCCAACCGCCTTTTATTTCTCATGGCATGTAGAACAGTGAATTTCATCACATTTATGCGTGAATTTTCCCCAATTATCCATCATACGAAACATACCACATTCACAGATTCTCATTTTCCAATTGATTTATGGAGCTCAAAACAGTTATTATTGAAAAATGTGCGTCTACACACATCACAATCCCTCTTCTCAGCTTCAATTACACGGCTTTCACATTTGGAGCTTTTACACTGCTGACATACCATGTGGCAATGTTTACAATGTTTCACTGTATCATCCGCAAACTCGATACACTCCTTACACAAATCATGATGTCGTCCACATTTTCGACTTTTATCATAACTCGCGTAAAGGCCCCTAATATTACGGATGGGGAGATACGTTGTCCCTGACAGTCCTGAAAGAAGTAGGGGTCTTGTACGGTCTCACACAGCTTTTAAAAACATACACGGTTCTACGACGGTCATCCATTCCAAATACAACTATACGAACATTCATTTCCTGTTCTACCCTTCTCATCTCCTCCGGACCCATGTTACAGTCAAACTGAAGTTTACAGTCTACAGCTAGTTCACGGGCACGCTCCACTACCGTAGGCAACCAAATTTTTGGGGCCTGTGTATTTAGTACAGTAAACATACGAGCTAAGACTACTGCTATAAAGCCGCAGCCACGATCGACGTTTATATGCCTCTATAAATACCCTGAAAATTGAAGTTAAGCGTATAAGGTGTGGCACTATGACCGGCAACACGAAATACACGGTCAATATTTACCGTGAAGTTGTCCATATTGAAGGCTATACTACTTTGAGAGGTCTGCATTATACGGCCTAATATATACTCTATATCTTCAGCTGCCAAACGTCTGAACGGTATTACTACCCAAAAATCATCTACATCTCCGTCATCTGACCCGAATCCGAAGGACAGCCTCGTCCTGACTTCACGTTCGTCGCGGTTCTGAAGGGCAAAGTCTACAATACGTTCAACTATGCGCCGTAGTCCGTGTTCAACACCGTTGCTATACATTAACCTAGGATGAACCTTGACTATATACCGATTTCTAGTCAAGGCCGGGGTGGGGGTAGCGGTGCGTACCAAATCGAATGTTATGCCATCCTCAACAGAACGGGAAGCTGCAGTGGAGGATGTACCCGGAATTGAATAAGAGGTTATATTTGAGGAAGGTACTATTGTGGGGGTTATGTCGTAAGACGTTGAAGGTTGGGGCTCTATTACTGGTGGTCTAACAACCGGAGCAATCTTGGCACGCTTTATACCTGACGTGGAGGGTTCTTCATCACGCCTCCGCTTTGAACTTGCGCGTGCTACAGGTGTCGCTGGTGAGGGATCGTCGGCGGGGAAGGGTTCTGTAGCTGTACGGTCAACGGGCTCGTCTGTAATATCGATGATGGGGTGCTGTACATCGTCGTCATTCACGGTTCTGTGGAAGAAAAAAAAATATAAGGAGCAGCACTCAATATTTGTAATATTGTGTAAATGACCCACTTAGGGGTGTGACGTGTTAGAAATGGATTCTGTAGAAAAATTCAGGTTCACGAGCCCATCCACATGTATTATATCTGGACCTACAGGATGTGGCAAAACTGTTTATGCTTAAAATCATTAAAGAAAAGGGAGAGATGTTCTCAAAATTTGTGCATAAAGTTATATGGTGCTATTCGACGTATCAATCAGTGTTCAACGAGTACCAAGATGAAATCTTGTTCCACAAGGGGGTCTATGACGTTAATTCGTTAAAGGGAAATGAACATACAGTCATTGTAATTGACGATCTCATGTTGGAGATGGATAAAACGTTTGCCGAGACATTTACAGTATTCTCCCACCATCTTAACATAAGCGTGTTCTTCATCAATCAGAATCTATTTTTCAAAAATAGATACATGCGCGATGTGTCGCTAAATACACAATATCTAGTCTTATTCGCGCAACGTAGAGATGTATCACAAATTGGGGTATTAGCCAATCAAATGTTCCCGAATCAGCGTAAGGAGTTTTTGGAGGTTTATAAAGAGGCCACAAACCAGCGTTATGGATATTTGCTTTGTGACCTTCACCCGCGAAACACGTTTAGGGTGCTTCTAAGAACGAATATATTCCCAAGCGACCTGAAACGGTGTATATTCCAGAATGACAAATAGGCTAAAGAAATACCGTGAATTAATAAAAATCTATCAACGATTGCCCCGGCGCTGCAACAGATGTTTGTTAAAAATATCGACTCTGACTTTTTAAAATGCATCTGTGAAATCTGTCTTAATGTTATAAAATGTAATGTGCCAATGAAACCCTCTCAGAAGACTCGCTTACGTCGTTACAAGAACATAATACGAGCGCTCGCTCATAAAAGTCAAACTGTGGGTAAGAAAAAGCGCATTATTGTACAAAGAGGAGGATCATTCCTACCCATCTTATTTTCAGTTTTGGGTCCTTTACTGACTAGATTAATATAATGAAGAAGGTGGTTGTGATTCCGCACGAGGTGTATGCTTCATTGCAAAGTTCAAAGACTCCAGACACGGCTCTAGAACCCCGTAAAAGTAGGCTTAAAAGAATGGAAAGCGAGTTGCTAGCCCTATTAAACAGTGAAAAGTCACCTGATGAGAAAAGGATCTTGTACCAAGAGGCTTTGCAGAAATTTCTTCATGAGTACGAGGATTATAAGCATCCGACAGAGCTCCCCGTGGTTATTAGGCACAGCGCGAGTAGTGCTGAGCATGGCGACACAGGACCTGGCCCCGACGTTGGAGATGACCAACCAAAGAGCAACGGGACACAACACATCGAACATGTGCTAAAAAACAGCCTCCCACATACATTGAGGAATAAAGGTTAAGTCTTTATAATCTATTGAGTGAGGACCCCATCATACAGTGGACCGATACAGGCGAGATCATTGTTGAACGAACAAGGGTACAAGGATCCAATATCGTTGATATTGTCCATGATCTGGTGAGAAAGTGGGACAGACCCTCGCCAACAGGATGGCAGCATATTAAAGCAAGACCAACAAAAAAATGTCCCCAGAACATTGATAGGTACTCTAAATAGGTTGAAAGACTTGGATCAAGTCTCGCATGTGTCACAACTGGGCACGCCATCGTCCCCAGCAGTAGCAGCGTCTCTGAAGAGGAGAAAGAAGAGAACAAACGGCCAGCCTTTTCCACGTGTCTCTAAAATACTCAAATGGCTAACATATTAAGTAAACGCTATTATGACATTTCTAACCCCGCCTCCTATGGTGGCGTTAATAGACTGTACAGAGGTGTTTACGGTGTAAGGAAAAAAGATGTTGAGAGATTTTTGCGGGAACAGGATGCTTATACACTTCATAAACCGGTGAGAAAAAGGTTTAAAACGGCCAAGACAACAGCTGCTTCGATTGACTCTATTTGGCAGGCGGATTTAACAGACATGCAAAGATATTCAGTGTATAACGATGGTTACCGCTACATCCTATTCATAATAGATGTATTCTCTAGATACCTGTGGCTAATTCCTCTGAAAAATAAATCGCCTGAAACAGTTGCTAAAGCGACCAAAACGTTGATGTTGAAAGAAAACAGGATTCCTGGCTATTTTTGTACGGATATGGGGAAAGAATTTATAGGACGCGCTTTTCAGAACATGCTGGCAGAGTTTAATATCAGCTATTACACCACCAATTCTATACATAAGGCCTCTTTAGCTGAAAGAGTTCAACGTACCATAAAAGAACGCATGCACCGCTATTTTACACATAAAAACATATACAGATATATAAACGTTCTCGGTTCATTGGCTTCATCATACAACCGTTCACACCATCGTACGATTGACACAACGCCTAACGAAGTTTTAGAGAGAGGTACGCGTCCAGAGGTGAGAAGAGATGGAACACCACCACCACCACCACACTCTGCGCGTTTCAAAATCAATGATTACACTGGGGAACAAATTTCAACTTTTTGTCTATTGAATTAGATTTGACAGTTAGTTCTAGGTAATTTGGGTGTGCTGAGCACGAATCTTTACTCGGTTTTGCTCTATCAGGTCCTGATTTTGCTCAACACCCCTCCTCTTTCGTCGTATTCATAAAAAGGTTTTTTTCTCAATACTCGCTAAGTCTTTTTGTAGTTACACATTATGCAACTAGGTTTTTATCTAGGTATTTGTACCTATTGTTATGGTATTGTTGTATTATGTATATTTTTATATGTAACACCCTAAAAATATTTTTAATTTTGCCATTTTTAACCCATTTTAATATTAGTAAATTAAGCTAAAAATATCATAGAATTCTAAAATTTTCTCGAGCGTTCCTGTTCTCTGTAAAGTATTCTAGAGGGACAACTAAAATATATAAAAGCGACTCGTTTCCAGAGTTAATCAGTCAATTCAATCAGTCAGTCAGTCAGTCAGTCAGTTGAGTTAGTTAATTAAGTTGGGCATTAACATTTTGAATTGGCATATGATTTAGTGAGTAATTTTGTCATCGTGATTTAATATAGTTGATTTAATTAGACGTAATTTATTGTACCTACTCATCGTGTTTCTAGTTTGATTTCATAGATTGTAAGTACCTATTTCATAATAAGTACCTATTTAAACTAATTTTTGTGTTTATATTTCAGATTTTCTTAAATTTATATGAATTAAGGGCTTTAAATACCTTTACAAATTGGCAGAACAATCAAGCAATATGTCATCAAGCACTAGAAAGTTCAAATGCAAAAACAACCCTGATTCCTTCTGTTATATATGTGGAAATTTTACACTTCCACATCAACGAGCAAATATAACTGACTTCGTAAAAGAGCTTACTTAGCTTATTTTGGCATAAAACTGGGGGACCAAGATAAATCGTGGGCTCCACATAAAGCCTGCACTATATGCATTGAAAGACTGCGACATTGGACGAAGGGTTCGGATTCAAAAATACCTTTTGGAGTTCGATGGTAAGTTTATGATTTCATAAAACTACGTAATTTAATCACTAGTATACTGTAACTTACCTAAATGTAATTGTAACTTAGGTACATAAACAAAAATTTACAGAAAATGTTAAGAATCTCAAATATTGCATAAGTTGAAACACATAGAAATGTTAAATGTTTGGGTGATAACTTTTGATAAAATTCATAAAAACAAGTCTCTCGTCGCTTTTGTTAACGCTTTACAATTTTTTTCCATATCAGGTGTGGCGAGAGCCTACTAACCACGAGACCGATTGCTACCTTTGCTTTGTCAAGACTTCGGGCTTCACTAAGAAAATAAACATTGTATCGAGTACCCAAATTTCGACACCGCGATACGACCTGTGCTACATTCAAATGAGATCCCCATTCTAAAATTTAAGGGTCTGCCAACTCAAGAATTAGTTGAAGATGTTCCTGAAATATTGTTATGCACTTTGAGGAGTCAGACACCGATTTTGACCCCAGCGTATTTGAAAGTCAAAACGATCCGCAAAGTTTAACCAGGCCGAGTTGAATGATCTTGTAAGGGATCTAAATTTGCCAAAAAGGCTGCGGAAATTTTAGCTTCAAGACTTAAAGAGAAAAACTTGCTTACTTCAAACACATACATTTCATTTTACAGAAAAAGAGAAGAACTTGTTAAATATTTTAGAACAGAGGATAGTTTAGTATATTGCTGCGACATAGTTGGTTTGTTAAAGAAGATGGGGGTTGAGTCTTCGATGCAAATGATTGGCGCTTGTTTTTAGACAGTTCGAAAAGAAGTCTTAAGTGTGTGTTGTTGCATAATGGCAATCTATACGGCTCGATACCGATTGGGCACTCAACAAAATTAAAAGAAAAGTATGAACATATAGAAAAGGTTTTAAATCTTATCAAATATAGGGAGCACGAGTGGATCATATGTGTTGACTTAAAAATGGTTAATTTTCTGCTAGGACAACAAGGAGGGTATACTAAATATCCCTGCTTCCTTTGCTTATGGAACAGCAGAGCCAAGGAAGAACATTATTTCAAACAAATCTGGCCAGCACGAACATCACTTACTGTCGGAGAAAAAAACGTAATTAATCCACCTTTAGTGAGCAGAGATAAAATCATATTTCCTCCTCTGCATATAAAACTAGGCCTCATTAAACAATATGTAAAAGCTTTAGATACGAACGGCGAGTGTTTCAAATACATAACTTCAAAATTTCCAAGTTTAAGTTATGAAAAAATCAAGGCGGGAATTTTCGACGGTCCACAAATAAGAACAATGATTAAAGACAGCAATTTTCCTAATGTCATGAATGAACGCGAAAAAAATGGCTGGTTCTCATTCGTGGACTTGATAGAAAACTTTTTAGGCAATTATAGGGCAGATAACTACGAAGAAATCGTAAAAAAACTTTTAAGGGACTACAAAGAGTTAGGTTGCAATATGAGCATAAAAATGCATTTTTTGAATAGCCATCTTGACCAATTTCCAAGTAATTTAGGTGATGTAAGTGACGAACAAGGGGAGAGATTCCACCAAGATATCAAAATTATGGAGGAACGATACCAAGGCCGCTGGGATTCCCACATGATGGCTGATTACTGCTGGTGCTTGAAAAGACCTGCCATCAACAAGCAAATACGCTAGAAAGTCTTACAAAAGAAAATTTTTGCCACAGTGAAAGCTTCATATCTGTTTGTTTTTTATTTTAAGTCATTTCTATCGTTATAATGTAATTTTACTGTAGTTTGAACTGCTTGTATTCATGAAACTTGAAAAAAAAATTTAACACATGACTTAATTTTTTAGTCCTAATTTGAAAAATCTGGAAAATGGCACATAGGCTGTCGACAAGAATCAGGACCTGATAGAGCCAAACCGAGTTGAAATTCGTATTCAGCGCACCCAAATTACCTAGAATCAAGTGTCAGATATCATTCAATAAAAGACGTGTTGCCCAGTGTTATGTAAGGCTGTCACGTTCGGGAAATAAATTCGCGAAGGGATTTGAGCAAGGATGGACACGTGAGATTTTTAAAGTTAGGGCCATGAGACCTAAAGGTGAGATAATGATGTATTACGTTGAAGATTTGAATGGGGAAGAAATCGCAGGAGGATTTTACCGCGAGGAGTTGCAGAAAGTGGCATTTAATTTAGGAAAAAATGTGATTAAAATTGAGAAAATTATAGGAAGCAAAGGTTCAGGAAAGAGAAAGATGTTCCTGGTGAAATGGCTAGGGTACCCAGAAAACTTCAACACCTATATAAAAGCTGACGCAATAATGAAGCTTCAATAGTATGCAGCATGGCTCCTAACCATTTCTACGTCACACTCGCGTCCTCCTCGTCCCTGTCTGTACACCTTAACAACACCCTCGCCAACTTTGTGACAGAACTATATGGACCCATTGAATTGGAACGTGATTCGTATGAGATGGGGTTATGTGAACTCCAGTTAGCCACCAAATTTTTAACTCTTGAAAATGAAGAAATCATATTTCTGATCCTTAAAAGAATCGATGATTGCGAAAAATTAGGCATAACCTTAAACAATACTATGCGTTCAGTCCTGTTCGGTGAGGAACGGTACTATAGCACAAATGTATCAAATGTATCGCTAGGTATCGGGCATTATGATACAGCCATGGACATTGTGAAGGGGTTAAACAAGAGTCTTGGAAAATCGTACCTGACAAACGATTTACTTTTTGAAGTCGTAAACATAGACACGCCTGCATGCACATTGAAGTTAAAATCAACGCTTACTAGAAATATTAAAGATAAAGAGCTGTTCACAATTGTGGCTGAGGGCCGATATAGCGCAGCTCTTTCACGAGGCACAACATGACTTGTCCAGCTTAATGTATCAATTGAAGATGGAGAAATTGGGTGAAAGCTTTCCGCCCCCAGACATGTGCTATATTTACAGCAATATCGTACAGCACCAATTTGTTGGGGACACCCAGGCGCGCCTGCTGCGCATTGCATAAATCACCAACCATAGAGGGAAAAGTTTGAGCATTACATATGACAAGCCCCATTATGTGAATGTTGCGACTAATCTATTAACCATCATCTCGATATATATAAGAACGGTTGAGGGAAAAAATTTCCCATTCGGTGATGGGAGCTTAACAGTGAAACTACACTTTCGTCGTTTATAATGACTCGAAGGCCATTCACAGTCTACCGAGGAGTGAGATACCAGCGTGGGAGTGGACTTGGTTCCATTTTTTCTTCCATACTACGCACCGCTGTCTTACTGTTGAAGAGGGGTGCCAGGACCTAGTGCGGAAGGCGTTACAAACAGGTTTTAACGCGGCAGAAGATATAATGGGCGGAACTAAGCCTAAATAAGCGCTAAAAAAACATTTAAAACGTACACAGGACGAAATCATCAAAGATGCAAAGAGAAAAATGCGTGGTGGCAGAAAGAAGAGATCTGCCAGGAAGAAGGCAGGAAGAAGGGGTTACCATCTCGTAGCTCTAAACGTAAAAGGAAATAAAAAAAGGAGGGCTCTAAGCGTATGAAACCTATGGCTGATCATTTTTGTAACTGATATAAACTGAGGACACTACTCTCACGAATCATAGGCTGACTAATACTTGTCGAGGGAGGTGGCACTATTTCTGACTCGTCATGGCGCGTTTCATCCATCCGTGTAGTTCACAATGCTGTAAATTGGAACTGTCCCTCTTTGATATGCCCCCCAGTCAGGTTGTGTCGAGTGGTCAGGTGCGTTAAGTGTGTTAAGTTAATGATAAGTTTTTATATTTAAACCATTGTACGTGGAATATGCACTCATACACCCATATGATATTGTTTCTCAGCAACGTATTGTGATTCTTTTTATTAAATTAGTGTTTCTTTAGAGGAATAATTTTTATGTACTGTAGGCTACCCAACATGGGTAAGAAATGTGATCTATCGCCAAAGAAGAAAGGTAGAATGCTCTCGCTGCTGACTGCAACTGATTATTCTCACAGAAACATAGCCCGAGAACTGAATGTGTCACGTGCGAGTGTTGACAGGTTCGCATCAAATATTAGAGTTGAAGGGGATAATCCAGAGCTGACTCCAAAAAGAAAGGGTAAGTGTGGTCGGAAAAGGATAACTACACCTAGAGCCGACAGATGCATTGAAAAGAAACTAGTAAATAATAGGAGAAGCACTACTAACAAACTTAAATTGGAGCTGGAGAAGGAAAACATCAACATTTCGACAATGACCTTAAGAAGGCGTGCCAGGGAATTTCGATTGAGTAGTCGACGGCCAGGGAAAACGCCAAAATTGACTCCAGCAATGATCAAAAATCGCTCAAAGTGGGCTAAATACTACTCAAAGTTCACTGTAGATGACTGGAAATCGGTAAGTCACAATATTTTAGTGATCTTGTATGCTTATTTTGAGTAAAATGTATTATTTTGATATTTGTATGACAAGGCACATTTCATTTTGGTTGCAATCATTTCTTTCTCTTTTCATTTGCAGGTGTGTTTCAGTGACGAATCCACATTCCAAGTCATGTCTGATAAATCACAGTACGTTAGGCGACGTGTTGGTGAGGCATATCATCCAGACTGTGTCGTAAGTACGGTTAAGCATCCAATATCTGGCATGATATGGGCAGTGATAAGCGGTAAAGGTACTGGACGAATTTACATTGTTGAGGGTACTATGAGGCAAGACCAATACCGAAAGGTTTTGGAAACAAGACTTATTCCACAGATCGCCAACTGGTTTCCAAATGGTGAGCCATTCCATTTTATGCAAGATTCGGCCCCATGCCACACTGCAAAGTCAGTTAAAAGTTTTCTGGCTGCAAAGAATATTCCTCTCGTGGATTGGCCAGGAAATTCTCCGGATATGAACCCTATCGAAAACCTATGGGAAATAGTAAAGCGTAGACTGAAAGGCGAGGAAATAGCAACTCCAATACAGTTAATAGAACGAATAATTGCCGTTTGGAACCGTGATCCTGAGATGCAGGCCAGCTGCAAAGCCTGTATAGAGAGTATGCCTAGACGGGTTGCTGCCTTAATTAAGGCCAAAGGAGGACCCACTACGTACTAAATGTGTTTAATATGACTGTAGAGTGTATATAAATATATTCTGAAATAAAATAAGTGTTTAAATTAGCCAAATTTTACTATTATTAGCATTAGAAATAAACTTATACAAGAAAAACTATTTTTTATGTCGTGGCTCTAATAATTTGATCACCCTCTCTATATGCCGAAATAAACACGATGGAAACAGAAAATAATTAAAAACATAATGGGATTAATTTTTACGTTGTAGAAAAATTCAGTATAAAGTTAGGTTAGACTAACAGCAAATTGTAACCATAAGCAGATATCCTGACAGTTTTCGAGTGCTAAGACGTCGTCTGCCTGCAACGGGACTCGAGCCCGCATGCAATTCTTAATAGTTTTTAATTTTTCTAATGAGAGTGGACAATAAATAAAAACCTATTGTTTTTCACCCAAAATACACACAGAGGAATATATATATATATATATATATATATATATATATATATATATATACGAATAGAGACCGGCCCTCTGGACGGATACCAGTTCACTTCGCTTTATTATGGCTTTTTATAAATTAACTAAAATAAAGCTAGGTTAGACTAACAGCAAATTGTAAGCACAATCAGATTTCCTGACAGTTTTCAAAAGTAAGATTAGCTTGGTGTGCTATGCTCCGTCTGCCTGCAACGGGTCTCGAATCCGCAGACAAATCTTAATAGTTTTTAATATTTCTATTGTAAATTTTTAATATTTCTAAAATCCTACCTGTACAAGAAATGTACAAATAAAAACACACCATATATATGCCGAAATAATCCGAAGGAAACAGAGAATTAAAAATATCTTTGAAAACGCATTTCTTGCGGCCTTTTACGGTTAGGTTATATTGTTATAAACGTGAAAGAGTCCTGGCTGATATATATATATTATGTCCCCGTTAGGTTATATTATTATAAACGAGAAAGAGTCCTGGGATTAATTTTTCTTTGTAGGAAAACTCAGAATAAAGCTAGGTTAGGCACTTATAAGTTAACACTGAATGAGCCGCAAAATATACTTACTTACATTTTAATATCGTCTTCATTGAACGGTTCTTGCATTTCGTCACAATTTTCCGTAACACTCTGGGTAGATAAAAGTTCCTCCCGAACTGCAGCTCTGAAAATTAGACGCGTTGCGTGAGCATAAAAATCTTGAGCTTCAAACAGATCGGGGAATCGTACAGCTGGCTCATGGTTGGTATTTCAAAAGCACTAAGCGCGAAAACGATTGAACTGAGGCTCTGAGATGAGCTGCGCCCTTTTCATGAAGGGGGCTTGTGACCAACCCACAAAACACAATCGCTAGCTTCCTATTGGCTAGTGGTGAATTTTGGGCGGGGCTTGACGCGTAGGCCTGCATAGCGGCCAAACAGAGGTCCTGGGCTCCTCCCACAGGGCTGTGATTGGTTGCCTCGTGAAATCTGGGCATGTCAGATATCCCTATTCGTGGAGAGACGAGAAACGCTTTGTTTTTTGATCTTGTATTCGACCGAGAAAGAGAGAGAGAGAGCGAGAGAGAGAGAGAGAGAGAGAGAGAGAGTTGAGGATGGATTGTGAAACGTTTTATGATGTCTGAAACATAAAAGTGGAAGATAGTTAATTACCCATGAAGAAAGCCGCTGTAAAATTTATTGTGTCGTTGAAATCTTATACGACTCCATAAATAAATTTAAAAGTAACAGATGCGTGCTGGTTGCGGGTGATTAGCGCAAAGTTTACGATCTCGAGCAGCTCGCTGATTAATATATATAGCGAGATATATATAGAGAGAGAGAGAGAGATTTTTACATATGTACCTTTGCTTTCGGTACAATATATAAATAAAAAAACAAAGACGTGTGATGTAGCGTTTCAATAAACACCAAAGTTTATGATGTCGAGAGAATGGAAATAAGATTGACCCGACGCTGGGCTGTATAATTTAATGATAAACAACATGTGTGTTTGTATATATATATATATATATATATATATATGAGAAAAGTTCAGAATGGAAGTGAGAGGATGTTTATAGCCCGTAATTAAATTTTGTTGTTGTAGAATCAGATGTTTCAATTTTTATTTTTAAATGTGAACGAAGATAATATAACTGTGTGTATGTATATATATATATATATATATATATATATATATATATATTAAGAGCGGGTAGATTTTCCACATGTTTTGAAATCGCAAGGTGAATAAGTGCTCAGTAGTTAGGTTTGGTTGAGAAATGAACCCCAAAAATTTTTTAGAGCAAACGGATAAGGGCCTGCTTGCGGATTTGCAATTAAAGTTTGTTATGGTTTTTGACCCAATTTTCGTCATACGCGATAGGTAAACTCGTCATTTTTGAAGACAATATTAACTAATTATAGATGTAGCCACTCAATATCATCTTCTATCCCAAGAGGAGACAATGCCTAATGTATATCATGTGTTTTAAGTGTAAAATGATAAAATTTCCTTGAAAAACATGCATTTTTTGCTAATTTATTCACATATTTTGGCTACAAAACTAGAAAAAATACTTTCAAAAGGTGATAAATCCAAAAAAAATCACATGTTCTCATGTAAAAAGAAAAACTATTCATATAAATCATCATAAGATTGAGAATAATGTCCTTTTGACCTAAATGCAAGACGCATCTTCCTGCTCAGTACTTTAGTAAGGATACATCTGTGACGAGTTTCGAACCCGTACACGGTATGGGAAGCTAATTTCACACTCCTCTCAACACTCTGAGAGTGAGAAGGCAAGTCTGGAATGTCTGGCTTAGTGTTAGTGTCCATGAATGACTGGATTTATTCATCAGATAGGTGCTGTGGTAGGTGGTTCCATGACATCAGGGTCAGTGAGGTCGATGAGCTCATGCCAGTGATTTCCATTCCAATTCACCTGGGGAATTTTCTTCCCTGCTTCCTGGTTGCTCTCCATTCTATAAATGAAAAATGAAAATGAAAATATAAATGAAAATATAAATAAAAATATAAATATAAATGAAAAATAGTACTCAAATATTGCCATTTCAATAATACAAACAAATTACCCACTTAAAGTGACAATTATAATATTTTTTTCATATTTTTTGGAGAATACCTCAGCTTTGGCCAAAAAAAAATAATAATTACAAGAAGCGCAAAATTTACCTGTGTCTGAGAGTGAGTACAGTCTGAAGCCCAAGATTCCTGATTCTGTCTTCATCATCTTTCACCATGGCATAGAGGATGTTCTCAGGTCGGAGGCAGAAAACATTACCCTGGATGTTCTGCTTTACAATGCGTTTCACATCATCAAATGGAATCAGCCTCAGTCGGCTGATAGCAGAGAAGAGGATGCGAGGAGAATCATGCAGCTTAGAGGATGCCTTTATCTCAAACCATGCAGGAGCATAAACTCGAACAATGTAATGGACCAACTTTTTCAAATTCAGGTTTGGTCTGTTGTCTCTTGTGTACAAACAAAGAAGTCGTATGACAAGAGTTAACCATCTCGCATGGTTAAGTGGACCAATCTTCCAAGCAGCCCATCTGTCATCTACTCTTCCTGATCCGATCCCTCTGCAATACTCATACAGAAGCCTTTGATCATGACTGAGGTCTTTCAGTACTTCCTCTGGAATGTACCCTTCAATGACTGGAGTTTTCACAGCTTCAAACTGTACCTGAGGTTCATCCATCCTGGATATCTTCTGCGCACCTTTGCCCAAGGGGCCCGCTGAAACTTCTTGGGCCAGTTGTCACTCCATCCATTTTTTTGAAAAGAGTTTTTAGTCGGAGTTCATTCTGATGCAGTGCGCAACCAATAGTGTGCAGTTTCCTCCCCAGAGTTTCTTCAAGTTTTACCACTAAACCACTCTTCCAGCCAGTGTTGGTTGCGGTATTATCAAGAAGAATGGCTCGGATACTTTCAAGGCTATTATATTCTTCAAGAACACTGAATGTCTCCTGAGCAAGGACCTCACCAGTGGCGCCTATAACAGGAATTGTTCTGTGGGTCAAGAAGGCCAGGAGATTTTCCATCTTCCTAGGTGAAGGTGAGGTGATGTTCTGCGTCAACACACTTTCTGAGAACAGTTTCCCCTTCAGGTGTCTCTATTTCTTTGTAAGTCATGGTATTCTCGTCAACCTTCCCATCCACACCAACACAAATGAGCTGTGTCTTTTTCTCTGATTCCACACCCTCACTAACTACCCTAATTTGGGCTTTGGCCCTGTCTAATTTGCACTTGTCAATCATGATGTGATTGATGTCAACTTCAGGTCTCAGTAGGTGTTTGATGTCATTCAGCAAGGCATTCCCAAGAGTTGCGCCCAGATTTGATGAACATTCACTCTGACAAGTTCCATAGCATATCTGGGAAACTTTAAAAGGCTGTAGTCTCCTGAAGGCCTCTTCCTAGGCTGCCATTCATCTTCTCCTTCCTGAAAATAAATGGAAAATATTAATGCGTTTTCTGTTTATTTATTTATTTATTTAATTTATTTATTTTTATTTATTTATTTATTTATTTTATTTATTTATTTATTTATTTATAATTATATATAATTAATATAAATAAAAGGAAACTAACCTCGCCACCAGATGAACTGCTTGTAAGTCCAGGCAACTCTGTAGGCTGTATGAAAGATCCTATTAGCTCAACTTCCTCCTGAGGTAGTACATGTTGCTGTCCTTGTTTGGCCTTCCTGTCTCTTTTGGCAGCAGCTGTGTCCACTGAAGACAGCTGGTATGCACCCTTAGGACCTGTTTTGGATCGCTGATCACGAAGGTATGCTCTTTCTTCAAGTGGCACCTTTGCATTTCGAGGACAAACACAGATGATGTGTTCTTGTGTCCACTTGTCCTTCTTACAGTATACTCTTGAATCACTGCAAGGCAAAATAATCAAAGAACAGGAACAGGCAGAAATATCAAAAAGTTTGTCCAAGTTAGCATCCAGATTTCGCTTGACACTTGCCTTAGCATGCTTGCGATTAATGTCTTTCACAAGAGTGAGTAGGTCTTTAACCTTTCTGTCAATGGATTTGTCATTAATCAAGGGCAGCCTTCGATTCACTGAAGACCAAATGGATTTTAAATCCTTGCTAACTTGCTGCACTAAGACCCAAAAATCTGCACCAGGGTTAGCATGATTAAGGTCATAATAGTATTGAATCAGCTGCCTGTAAATGCTTGGTTCGGTCATTAATAATTCACAAGTACCACCTCCATACTTTTCTTCACTTTTCTTTCGGGTCAGGTGTCTTGTTTTCGCTTTCGGCATTATTTACACCGGAAAATCTGAAACATAATGAAAAGTGTTAATGCGAATAGCAATATGTAAGAAATAAGCGTGAACGGTCACAGGAAATATAATATTTTACCATTATTTTTTAATAAAGATGCATAATTAATAATTATATAAAAATACAAGCAAAACGTTGATATTTATGCTTATAGAAAGAAGTTAATAATTTTGGGTTTGCTTTGTTTTGGTTGCGCGTATGCCGCATACGGGATTTACGCATGAATCGATAACAGAAAAAATTAAAAACTTAAAAGCTAAATTCGCATTCTGATCTTTTATGAAGATGCATTTCTTTGTGATTTTCACATTTCATAATATATATATATATATATATATATATATAATATATATATATATAAAGGAATTAACGGGTTTTACATTGATATAAAATAATTTAAAAGAATAATTATCAGAATTGGTAGAGGCTGAGTTAATTAATACAATTTGACGTGATTATAAATTTTGTGTACGTTTCTTATACTAATTTTCAGAATTTTTTAGATGAACTTTTTTCTGGAACTGTACATATATATATAGGCTTTCTTTGGTTTCCGCCTGAATTGTTCATTCTGGCGAAGGTCAAGCTTTTCGCCCCACCCTAGACCTACTTTTTAACGGGGATATATATATATATATATAAAAGAGAGCGCGCGAAAGAGACCCATGCTAGGGCACTCTAGATACCCATTTATCTACCAATCATGGAAAGATGTTTACACGAATTTTTTTAGATGAACTTTTTTCCGGAATTGTACATATATAGGCTCGTCTTTGCTTTCGATGTTTTCCGGCCGAATTGTTCATTCTGGTGAAGATCAAGCTTTACACTCCACCTTAGACCTACTTTTAAACGGGTAAATATATATATATTATATATATATATACAGGGCGTCCCAAAAAAATATATACACACTTTAACAGCTGATAGCTCAATTGATGTTTCTTTCTTTCCAAGTTAAACCCATTAGAATTAATAATGGCAGTCAGACTAAGCTTTGAACAAAGGAAATTCATTCTAAAATGCTACTGGAAGTGTGAAAACGCAGTTGAAGTGCAAAGACAGTTTAGGAGGGAGTTTCAAACAGATCCACCAACGCGACTTACCATCACTCGAATTAGAGATAAGTTTGAAGCCGATGGAACTGTTCAGAATGTCCACAAGAAGCGTTCCGGAAGACCACGGACATCGACAAGCCCCACAAAGCAAGAAAGAGTACTGGAAACGTATCACCAAAGTCCAAGAAAATCTGTGCGGCAAGCGAGTCGTGAGGTAGGAATTTCAGAATCGTCTGTCCAACACATTTTGAAGTGCTGTCAATGGAAAAGTTACATTCCAAGATTAGTCCATGCTATTAATGAAGATGATCCGGACCGAAGAGTGGAGTATTGCGAGTGGTACTTGGCACGATGTGGATGTGGATTGGACGAAGGGGTTTCGTAGAATACCCTCCGCGTTCACCAGACCTCACACCACTAGACTTTTTTTTATGGGGATACTTAAAAGACAAAGTCTACGCTATAAAACCTGCAACAGTCGCTGAATTGAGAGCAGCCATTGAACGAGAATGCACACAAATACCAAACGAAATGTTTCGTGATGTTTGCGATTCCATTGCTTCGCGTTATCAGCAGTGCCTGGACCAGAACGGACGTCAGTTTGAAAACAGGCGTTGACAAAACAATTAAATAATGTCTGTAGATTCTATTACATTTTGAAAATGAAATGTATTTTAATAAACACTGCCTTTATAATTATTTAAAGTGTGTATACATTTTTTTGGGACGCCCTGTATATATAAGAGAGAGAGAAGAGAGGGAAGTAAACAAACAGATAAACAACATGATCGAGTGTTGCAATACAGTTTAACGGGATCCCCTGGCTGCCCCTTCCAACCGTGGAAGGTGTTTACACTCCACCTTAGACCTACGGTTTAACACGGATCATTAGGTCACTATGGCTACCAACCGCGGAAGGACGCTTCGCCGCCGGGTCTCGAGCCCGCCTACAACCCACCTTAGACCTACAGTTTAACGCGGATCATTAGGTCACCCTAACTACCAAACACGGAAGGACGCGCCGCCACCGAGCCCGAGGCATATAATCGTAATAGTTTATGGACGTATAGACGGGTGTGTACGTGCCAAACGAAGTATGCACTGTGCCAACTGGCTGATGATGCCTGGAGGCACTTGCTGATTAAGCCGACTGGCTGATTAGGGGCCTTATAAGACAACGGCCGCTCGGTTGAAGTCTTAATATGCACTTGGCTCCTGTCAAGCGAACACCTCTCCTCCTCTCTCTCTCCTTGTCCTCTCTCTTAGGTTAGGTATACCCCTTTGGGGTGTGAGGCAGTCCGACCTCCTCCCCCAAAGAGGTCTCCCCAAGTGGGAGTTCATTGCAACTTGGGGGATAACTCCGCCTTCAAGTTGCATAACCCCTTGTTGCTCTTGCAACAACCCTCTCCCCCTTTAGGGGGTGCCTTGCAACAAAGGGGGGACTGGCACTGTGGGGTGCCTTGCAACAAAGGGGTGGGAGGTTGGCACTCTTGCAACATTGAGCAACATTTGCAATTGCATTGCACTCTCCCCTGTTGCGCCCATACTGCTCTCCCATTTTTGTTTCTCCTTTCTTTATATCCTCCTCCCTTTCTCTGCTGTTTTTGTTGTCACTGTCAGTGTCTTTCCCTATCCAGTCGTATTTGTTTTTTATAAATCAAATAATTTTCCTTGATATTATCCCCTTATTAAGTACTGCGAATGAATTTACTGTCTTTGTACAGCCCTTACGTAAGAATTTAATTCCTTTTATTTGTTCTGCATTCGAGTCATTCTCGAACCATTTAAAATCCAAATGTAATGAAAAATCATATAACTGAGACCCAGTTTTGTCGGTTGCGGATATGTAGAATTTGCAGTTATTGCGAGTGATTTTAACTGCCATGGTATATAATTCATCATCCAGTTAATACTTTTACTTTATTAGTGGGTATGAAAAAACGGGGAATCATGACAACTCCGAGTGGCGCGGCGAGGAGGATAATTATAATTGACGGGAGGGAAGCAAACTGGCATGGCTCTCGGGCGAGACTAATGCCACCCAACTTTCTAACTCCATCATTATTATTATTATCATTACCAACATCATCAGGATTCGAACCCCCGACCTCGGTGTCTTCACTTCGTTTATAAGGAAACAGTATTGCGCACTGAGGTACTAACGCTGGCTAGCAGTAAGTAGGATAGGATACTGTGTACACAATGGATATCTAAAGGAGAGCGGTTCGAATCCGGTAAAAGTATAAAAATGTACCTATTTATTTCTGTATGTACAATGTGTATAACTGAACATATGGTTATGAAATTAAAGAAGAGTTAAATAAAAAATTCTAAATTAAAAAATAAATTACAGAACATTTGGTTGCAATTCGTAAGGCCAATTTGAACGGGACTAATTTCAAAGTAAGTATAATTTATGTTCAACTTAAGTAACTTCTTTTTTTGTCTAAATTAAAGAAATATTTTTAAAAAATAAAATATTTTTAAACCCCCGAAGAAGGGAAATTTTTTTCATTTTTCTGAAAAAGAGATGTGAATTATTCATATATGACTTTGTTTAAAGGGGGAAAGAGATCTCGGAAAAACAGTTTCTTTCAGTGCAGGAATATTATGCAGAGCGAAGAGATGCAATGAAGGAAGTGTCACAATGGCTTTTGATTGGTCAAAGTAAGGAATGTTGAGGAAAATGACTACATTAGGTGAGGAAAAGACTGTTTTTGGTAAAGAGAGCCAACATAGTTATTTCAAAAGAGTAATTTGAATGTATAATATACCACGCATAGCGGATGAAGGGCCGCTTACGTGTAGAATTTAGTCATGGAGGGGGCGGGGCGATGGTCCACCTGGATGTTTGTGTGAACGGATGTGTAAGCTTTAGTCTCTACTTTTTCATTTCTGTACTACCTTCTGTCTTTCGCATACGAGCTTTTTCTGCCTTCTCACTCCAATCCATTGGGAAACGAGATTTGGTTTATGTATGTGCATTATGTACGTAATTTACCTACTAGAAAAAGAAATGTTTTCATTACAATCTTTATAACTTCAACATTTTATTAATATTACTCTATGATCACCAAAACACTAGGTCAAACAATGATACTTTTTGTTTTATAATAACCGAGATTTTATTATATTTTCGCTTTAATTTTGACTTTCATTAAAACACGAGTTGAGTTACCTCTTTGCTGGGCAAAACAACTATAATTATTTGAAGTTTTCATTTTTCGTGATTTCATATATTTAAGTATTAGTTAATAGTGGCGTCTCAAAGCTTATGTCCCGATCCTCTTCAAATTTCGGTCCCTTTTAGACCCAACATAAATCGGTTATGAATGATATCGTAAACAAAGGAAAATCGAAGCGCGGGTCATAAGCGTTTTCGGGGATATAAAACCCCTAATTCGAGACCCTAAAAATAAAATCTTACAAATGGTAAGATATAAAGAGAGAATGACAATGTGAATCCCACCTCATAAAATTATATTTTATGGCTACTGCGCTTTAACTATATTGATTGGATACGTTAACGATCCAGTGATCCCGAATCAAGAATTGCGTCGCTAACTCAAACGTCTGCCTTTCTGTCATGTTTCCAATTTCTATCTGAATAAAGTGGCAATGAAATGCGAATAATAGTAAATATAACCTCAGTTGCACTCCAACATAGTTTAGTGCCTTTGAACCACTTTAAGTTATATATATATATATATATATATATATATATATATATATATATATATATATACAGGGCGTCCCAAAAAAATGTATACACACTTTAACAGCTGATAGCTCAATTGATGTTTCTTTCTTTCCAAGTTAAACCCATTAGAATTAATAATGGCAGTCAGACTAAGCTTTGAACAAAGGAAATTCATTCTAAAATGCTACTGGAAGTGTGAAAACGCAGTTGAAGTGCAAAGACAGTTTAGGAGGGAGTTTCAAACAGATCCACCAACGCGACTTACCATCACTCGAATTAGAGATAAGTTTGAAGCCGATGGAACTGTTCAGAATGTCCACAAGAAGCGTTCCGGAAGACCACGGACATCGACAAGCCCCACAAAGCAAGAAAGAGTACTGGAAACGTATCACCAAAGTCCAAGAAAATCTGTGCGGCAAGCGAGTCGTGAGGTAGGAATTTCAGAATCGTCTGACCAACGCATTTTGAAGCGCTGTCAATGGAAAAGTTACATTCCAAGATTAGTCCATGCTATTAATGAAGATGATCCGGACCGAAGAGTGGAGTATTGCGAGTGGTACTTGGCACGATGTGGATGTGGATTGGACGAAGGGGTTTCGTAGAATACCCTCCGCGTTCACCAGACCTCACACCACTAGACTTTTTTTATGGGGATACTTAAAAGACAGTCTACGCTATAAAACCTGCAACAGTCGCTGAATCATGAGCAGCCATTGAACGAGAATGCACACAAATACCAAACGAAATGTTTCGTGATGTTTGTGATTCCATTACTTCGCGTTATCAGCAGTGCCTGGACCAGAACGGACGTCAGTTTGAAAACAGGCGTTGACAAAACAATTAAATAATGTCTGTAGATTCTATTACATTTTGAAAATGAAATGTATTTTAATAAACACTGCCTTTATAAGTATTTAAAGTGTGTATACATTTTTTTGGGACGCCCTGTGTATATATATTAGGGTGGTTCACAAGTATAGGGAAAATTTAACATCTGAGATTTCACTTTTGGGTCATTGTTGCGTTTGTTCCTACACTTAGTGTGAATAACTGTGTGAAGTATGGTTGGTCTACGGTGTCCTTAAGAGGTCGCTCAATCATGCATGACGTGTCTCACTAATGACTGATTACTATAGTATGACTAAATTTAGCTTCTTCTTTTGTAGGAATGTGTAGAAATGCCGCCGAAGCAATCAAAAACACGGTCTAGCAGTGAGGTGTGGTTACTAGGGAAGGCGGAGGAGAAGTTAACCAGGGCAGGACTCCCTACCAAGCTTCAAGTCCTCCGGAAATTCATGTTCCACCATCTGGAGGAGAGGAAGACAGAATATAACAGTGCGGTGATGACCATTGAGGCTTTGATCCCGTTTTGGACAAAACCAAACGTTCCAATGACGGATACCAGATACGCTGAGAAGAAGCTCCTGAAACTGTCCGAGCAATACAAGGGACTGAAGAAGAACCGCACAAAGAATTTCCCATCCTACAGAATGATGGAGGACATATTTCGCGGAGACCTTGACGATGTGTTCGATCTTTCACGTCATGACGCCCTCGAGACCATGATGAATGAGGAGGACAAGAACTTCCTTGTCGCTCAGCTCGATAATCCCACTTCCTCCAGCTTTGGCCCGATTGACAAGAAAATGGCTGACCAACAAACGAGGAAGAGGATTCGGTGTGAGGCGGAGATGAACCGAGAGGAGAAGGCCAAGCGCGAGGCGGATGCGAGATGGTCCCAGGGAGAACTGGAGGCTTCTAGTTCAAGCACATCTGAATCATCAGATTCAGATACTGTAGTTTTTAAGGAGTCAGCACGAAAACGTTCCACTCCTAAGCGATTGAAATCTGTGATCACGCCTGACATTTCCTTAGCCTTGGATCGCCACAACATCAGTGACAGGAAAGGAATGGCAGTGGTCGCAGCATCTATTAAATCGCTGGGGCACAACTTGGACGAAGTGTCAATCTCACGCAGCACCATTCGTCGCGTGAGACAATGTACACGTGAAGCGGTGTGCCGCGAAGATCAGGCCACTTTCAAGACCCATGAGCCCCTTCTCTTGCACTGGGATAGTAAGCTGCTTACAGATATCTCC